>JADRCD010216558.1:0-40132 GCA_019843815.1 Montemys delectorum
ATAACGTTGCCAGTTATTCCCAGAGCACTTGTGTTACTTTTTCACCACTTGCTATGTTTTGCCAAGCCAGTTAGTTTTAGTTATAGACTTTTTTCATCCTAGCATCATGCCCAGAGTCTTCTAGCACTATACAAGCTAGCAGATAGAGAAAAAGCTTCCAGTTGATTTTTTAATATCCTATGACTTAAGTATATGGTATTTTTCAACACGTTATTACCATCAATTTCTAGAGGGTAATAAAGAGCAAAGGCAATAGCTTATGGTGTTTTGATGGGTCTACAGAGTCCCTCTGACCAGCGGCTTTAAAAGAGGTAACCAATTCTTTGTATTTGGTGTTTTATTTGATAGTTTATGGTATTTCGGAGAGGTATTGTTTCCCTTTTATTTGGTGCCAGCATTTAACCTATGTGTATATGTGTACATGCAATAGATTTACTATGGATTTTTCAAAGTTCTTTATTGTTAGTTATCTTTCCCTCTATTCTGTTCTCTACCCTACCTTATCCTTACCCATTTAAGCCTTCCAGTTTGTGATGGCTTTTCCTGGAAGTCAACTTGACTATGTCTGGAATGAACTACAATCCAGAAATGGAGGGCACACCTGTGTTCTAGACCTTGAGGCTGGAAGACACAGGTTTCTGACCCTAATCTTTACATGGAGATCTTGAGGCATAGAGGCCATGAAAATCTTAGGCCCAGGCAAGGTAGTATATGCCTTTAAATCCCATGAGACTGATGCAAGGAGACCTCTGAGTTTAAGGTCAGCCTGGGACAACCATGTTCTAGATCCAGGTTTGGTGGTACACACCTTTAATCTGGACCACACTTTCTACTGGAGGCCTACAGAAGGACATTGGAAGTAGAAAGATTCACTCTTCTTTGTCTGCTTGCATTTGCTAGCCCATCTATTAGAACCTATTTCTTCAGGATTCCAGTTTATACAGAAGACCAGCTGAAACAACTAGCCTCGTGGGACTGAGCCACTACTAGATTCTTGGACTTCCCATTCAAAGCTATCCATTGTTGGGTTAGTTGGACTGCAGACTGTTAGTCATTACAATAAAGTCCCTTAATATGTAGAGATATTTCATAAGTTCTCTGACTCTTGAAAACCCTAATATGCAGTTCCATTCTTTCTCTTTCTCCCTGAATATCACAGATCTTCTGTTCCCTTACCCTTTAAATCTGCCCCACAGCCCCCTATTAGTTTGTGACTTCCATAGGAACTCAAATTTAAACACACATATCTAAAGATTCATTGACGGCATTCACCTATGAGGAAGACCATGTGGCTTTTTGTCTTGTATTTCTGGGTCTGTGTTGCCTCATTCAGAATGATTATTCCCAGCACCATCCATTCACCTGTGAATTTTATGATTTCATTTTTCTCTACAATTGATTAACATTCCATTCTGTGCATGTGCTGCATCTTCATTATCGATTCATGGACTGTGTGACATCTAAGCTATTTCCATTTTCTAACTGTTGTAAATAGAGAAGCAATACAGGTGAATAAACAAGTGTCTTTTGGGTATATGCCCATCACTGGCATAGCTGTATCATGTAGCAGATCTATACCTTGCATTTTGAGGACTTTCCACTCTCATTTTCATAATGGCAGGACCATTTTTTCACTCCTGCCAACAGTGAATAAGTGATCCCACTCTCTCCACATCCTTGCCAGCATTTGTTGTTATTTGTTTTATTCATTTTAGCTATTTTGTCTTGAGTATCATGCTATTTAAATTTTCTCAAATAACATAAAAGATTATTTGAAAACTAGATGGTGTTTAGACACCTATTTCTGCCATATACTTTAGCAGTATTTAAAACTGTGATGCAAAAAGATTATCCCTGGCATGGTCTCAGGAGTATATAATAATATTAATCACCTCTTAACTAAAGTATGGCTTCACTTTGCTTTCCTAGTCCTGTCTGTATTCTGCTGCTAATTGCTAATTCCAAGGCCATCAATCAATTCCATCTCCTTGTGGTTTAATAACAAACATGGCTGATCTCTTGCCAAGTGAATTATGAATATGGAGTCATGTGACTTGAAAGTTTTTGTCCTTCCAAAATTTGTGTTCAAATTTATTTGCCAACACAACAGTGTTAGATGGTAAATGAGTTAGGAGTGCTCTACTCTCACAAATGGGATGAGGCCTTCTTTATGAAGGAGCTTGACAAAGTTTGGTCCATTTAGTCAATCTGTCTCTTTTGTCATGTGTCATTGACTCAAAAGAGGAGCAGGAAAGGAGTCAACAAAAACACATTTTTGCAAACATGCATAATAAAGCTCAATAGTGTGTTTGCTGATTAATAATATTCTGAATACAATATTTAACCACTTGCAATGGCTGCCTTTCACACACACTGACTTTCTCTTCTTGCCTATTGTATTAGTCAGGGTTCTCTAGAGTCACAGAATTATAGGTAGTCTATATATTAAGGAAATTTGTTGTTATAACTTATAGTCTGTAGTCCACCTAACCCAATAGTAGACAGTGGAGGATAAGAAGGCCAAGAATCTAATAGTTTCTCAGTCCCACAAGGCTAGTTGTTTCAGCTGTTATTCTCTGTAAGCTGGAATCCTGAAGATATGCTGGCAAGTAAATGCAAGTTATTGAGAAGAGTGGATGTTTCTTCTTCCAATGTCTTTATGTAGGCCTCCAGCAGAAAATGTGGCCAGATTAAAGGTGGTTACTACCATGCTTAGATCTGGGACTTGCTTGTCCTAGGCTGATCTTGAACTCAGAGATCTCCTTTCCTCAGTCTCCTGGGATTAAAGGTATATATTCCCTTGCCTGGGCCTTAGCTTTTCATGGCCACTATGCCTCAAGATCTCCATGCCAAAATCCTTGTCAGAAATTTGTGTCTTCCAGCCTCAACATCTGGATCACAGGTGAACCCTTCATTTCTGGATTGTCAGGTTGACAACAAGCAATAGCCATTATATCTATAGAAGTCCTTTAAAAACCCTGTGGTCCTTTTACCCCTTTCTGGGTAGACCTGTTACCCAGGTCTTTGTGAAACATATCATGTTGTGATATGAGCATTAATAATAACAATCAAGATAGGAATTGAATATGTTTGTGACAGTGGTGATGTATACTATGTGACATTATGAATATTCATTTACATAGTCTGTGAACTAACTTACTTAAGGGATCCTGTCTTCCTGTCTATTGAGCAGATATAGCTTGCTTATGACATATAATGTCTTAAGATTTAATATTTCGTGACCTGTTGTATTTTAAACTGTTCTTGGTTCCTTCATATAAAAAAGTGTCTGGGACACATTACTCCCTTCTTGCTGATTTCTTCCTTTTGGAATGAGAATGGGTATCCTTTACTTAGACTACCACTGTATTTTGAAAGCATAGAACTTGTATGCTTTCCAGGCTCATAGTTTGAGGGGCATTTGCCTCACGATGAATGGAACCTTGAGTCTCACTTGTATCTAAGCCTTGGGTTCCATGGTTCTCAGATGATATAAAAAACAAACAAACAAACAAACAGAAAACAAACAAACAAAACACAAGAAAAGATCCAAAAAGATAATGAGCTAGAACAAATGCACTCTTCATATACAAAGAATGTGCATGTCACTGGTTCCTTTTGGTCTTTCTGGGCCAGTGCCCAGAGCAGACCTTGGGTGCAAACTTGGTAGCCAGTCCCACAACAAGAGGAAGCTCAATTTCCAGGTGCTCTAACATGCCCAAGAGCAGAGGGGAGGAGGACACAACATCTGTTCCAAGACTGGGAGCTCCTGGGACCTGCTGAACCCAGGCACACAGGAACTCTGCCAGCCCAGTGGCTCAGGTTGCTTCCTGTCTGGGCCAGTGCCCTGAGCAGACTTTGGGTGCAAACTCTGCAGCCAGCCTCACAACACCCAGAGGAACCTCCACTCCCAGTTGCTCTAGCAAGCCCAGTATCATAGGATCCCAGAATCATAGGATCCCAGAGACAGTTTAACTCTGAGGAGTTCTGACACAACCAAGATCACAGGAAGGACAGGCTCCAGTCAGATTTAACAGTTAGCACTAGAGATAACCAAATGGTGCGGGGCAAGCATAAGAATATAAGCAACACAAACAAAAGTTACGTGGCATCATCAGGACCTAATACTTCCACCATAGCAAGTCCTGAACACACAATCACAGTGGAAAAGCATGATTCAGATCTAAAATTACTTCTCACAATGATGATATAGGACTTTAAGAAAAACAAATAACTACCTCAAAGAAATATAGGAGAATACAAGTAAACAGCTAGAAGCCCTTCAAGAGGAAACACAAAATCCCTTAAAGAACTACAGGAAAACACAATCAAACAGGTGAAGGAAATGAACAAAACCATCCAGAACCTAAAAATAGAAATAGAGACCATAAAGAAATCAGAGAGAGAGACAACCCTGGAGATAAAAAACCTAGGAAAGAAATCAGGAATCATAGATGCAAACATCACCAATAGAATACAAGAGATAGAAGAGAGAATCTCAGGGGCAGAAGACACCATAGAAAACATTGACACAACAGTCAAAGAAAATGTAAAAAGCAAAAAGCTCGTAACCCAAAACATCCAGGAAATCCAAGACGCAAACCTAAGGATAATAGATATAGAAGAGTGTGAAGATTTTCAATGTATGGGCCAGTAAATATCTTCAACAAAATTATAGAAGAAAACTTCCCTAATCTAAAGAAAGAGATGCCCATGAACATACAAGAAGCCTATAGAACTCCAGATAGACTGAACCAGAAAAGAAATTCCTCCTGTCACATAATAATAAAAACACCAAATGCACTAAACAAAGAAAGAATTTTAAAAGCAGTACGGGAAAAAGATAAAGTAACATATAAAGGCAGGCCAATCAGAATTACACCAGACATTTCACCAGAGACTATGAAAGCTAGAAGATCCTGGGCAGATGTCATACAGACCCTAAGAGAACACAAATGCCAGTCCAGGCTACTATACCCAGCAAAACTCTCAATTACCATAGATGGAGAAAACAAGATATTTCATGACTAAGTGAAATTTACACAATATCTTTCTACAAATCCAGCCCTACAAAGGATAATAGATGGAAAACACCAACATAAGGAGCAAAACTACATCCTAGAAAAAACAAGAAAGTATTCTTTCAATAAACCCACACAAACCTAATTCCACCTCTTACAACAAAAACAACAGGAAGTAACAATTATTTTTCTTAATATCTTAATATGAAAATTAGTATTACCAACATATCCTAATCGATTGAGATTCAAAAATATGAGGAATTAGAAATTTGTTGACTGTCATCCAATGGTCTCTCTAATCTGGTAATTGGAGAAATAGGGCCAATATTGTACAATCCATATACACTTTCTACTTGTTTGAACATGACAGTGTCTTGCTGTGTACCCCATAATGGTCTTCAAATCATCCTTCTCCTATCTCAGCCTCTCTATAAGTAGTATTGTTTATTTCATGTTTTTACACTATAGTATGGTTTTCAGAATAGCTTACATATTTCAAAATTATTTATACAGCCAAAAGAAATGTAGACAATTAACTTGGGGGGTGGCTTGTAAGAGAACAACAAAGAATGGGACTTAATGCTTTGCTTGATGTTTGTAACTATTGTATCAAGTTTGAAGAAGAGGACTTTATAAGTTACTCTTTCTCTGAGATGAATTCTTTTCAAAATCATCACAGCCGATGAACCAAATTCTTACCCTCACCCAATGTCCATGCCACCCTCCAAGCAGAACCATTGTTCATTGAAACAGTTAGTGAATGACTTTATGGATAGACTATCTTAATACACATACCATTTCTTAAATGAATGTAACCTGTTCTGTGTGGCCTGAGAATAATGTCTCTCACTCAAGTCAATTAGCTTTGACCATAGCAGGAAGTCTGTTTCCAAAAATCGAGCCTACAATTCATTCCTTGGCACAGCAGAACTGTCAACTCTCAGCTTAGCTATGATGGAGGTAAAACCCTTTGATGATGTGAGGGTCATTGAAGTACAGCCTTATTACAGTGAAATCCAAAGTCTAAAAATTGTTCTTATTTTGGGCTTGTACCACAGTAAGAGATAAGATTTTAAGCTCTATTAAACATCAAGCAAACAAACAAACAAAAATACTTTATATATTTATGTTCATTTAAAAAAATACTAGTAGTAATGTATTATTTTAAAATATACAGTTAATGTTTGGAGTTATTTAAAATTTATATTGAGAAAAACATAAGTATTTTCCATATTGCTGTAGATAAGCATCTACATAAGACTGTTAAACTGATTGTTGTTTTATATCAACAACTTTTATAATTCTCATTTTTATTGTTATAATATTTTATAAATTTTAAAGAATATGACCAAAAAAGGTGTTGTAGGCATTGAAGGGGGGTCTCTGGGAGGAGTTGGGGTACAAAAGGGAAACAAGAATGTGATTTAATTATATTTACTTAAAATGTGTCTTTAAATGTTAACAAATTCAGATAAATAGAAATCATGTCTTTTCTCATCATAGTGCAATAAAACTTAAATCAATAAAAAAAAGAGTGTACATTTTAGGGAATCAGGCAGTGTTCTTTCTTTTAGTGCACTTCCCCCCTCTAATAATTCACGTTGAAACTTAAGCCTCACTGTGCCACTCATGAGAGTTGTGCCCTTTGGAAAGTGATTGAGTCAGGAGGGTTTCATATTCATAAAAGAGATCTGTTGTCTGTATATAAAGGCCATGTCATTTGTCCAGTACACAGTATCCTTCCCTCTAGGAGAGATGACATCAAGGTACTGCCTTAGAATCAGGAAGCAGCCTTCATGAACTTCATGATGCTGTATTGATCTTAAACCTGCCAGCTTCCAGAATTGTGAAAGACAGATTTATGCTACTTATATATTACTTTGGTGTTTATATTCATCTTTACTATTTTGATATAGTGACCTTAAGTAGATGGTGATACAAAGCCTAAGTATATGGAGCATCACTATCTTGTCATGAATCACTGAGAAGTCCTGACTGTCAAAAGGAGAGGACAGACAGAAACCCCACTTTTGTTAAGTGAAGCATTATGTTTTTATATGAAGAAACCAAGAACAGACAATGGAAATTTGAAGTTTTGTAATCTAATCTTACAAGAAATGCCATTGTTATAGAATTTGATATGTAAACAAAAATCATATAATAGAGCTGAGATGTCTCATCAAATAAAGTACATGGTCCATAAGTGAAAAGACTAGTGTTCAAATCCCCAGTAATCACAAAATAGCTGGGAAGGCTGGCTAGATTCCTAGAATTGATGAGATCCATTTTCAGTGAAATAACTTGCCTTGGTAAATAAAGAGGGAAGCAATTAAGGAAGGCATTCTATGTCAACCTCTATTAACATGTACATGTATACTACCATACATGTTAGACACACATACATTCACATCCCACATATAATTACTAAAAGAAAAGGCACATATGACATTCTGGAAGCCCTATCATTTCTTTCAAGTACAGATTGATATTTTAAGCCTTTAATAGTTCTATATGAAGACCAAAGTGCTTATTGACCAGAAAGCATGTCAACTGATTCAGATATATCTGATCAATCACTTGTACCAGTGCGACTCAGTATTCCTGGATATAGTCCCTCAGTTAACATCCACATCTTCCCTGGAAATATACTCTGAATCTGGAACTTTCCTAACCTTCAGACATTTAGAATAATAATGTGATTTACAATTCCTCCTGGATAATAATGTTTAACCAGCAGTATTTCTGCCCAGAAACTCCCCAAACTGTATCTGGATATACTGATATTCTGAGGTTAAGTGGGTCACCATCATTTCTTCTACTTACTTAAAATGTCTGGATTTTAAGAATAAAGTCTGTCTCTATTCTTATAAAAGTATGATGATGACAAAATCCATAATGCCTGTGGAAAGAGAGGAATTCTCTTCCCTAGTCTTTAAAAGGGGCTTAGAGAAGGTAGCTAAGTCTTACAAAAATAAGATGCTTATAGAATAAAAGTCTTCATGATAGGTTGAGCTTGACAGTGTGCATCCAGAGACGTGACCTTACTTTTCATTCAAACAAGTTTTGCTAGAACCACAATAACACATAGATAACATAGAAAACTATTTTACTTTAATTATTTATTTTGAATTTTAATGATCTGACTTTTTGAGAATTACTCCATAGATATTTTCAACAATTAAATGAATCAACTTGCTGTAGATTTTTAATAAATTATAAACATGATAAAATCATTAATTTGTTGTCTATCAAGAATAAGCATTTAAAGTTAGGGGCACTTAGTGTATTTTCCTTGTAATTTCATTTAATATTTATATATCACTCTTATAAGTTCTGTCTACTCAAGTGTACTTGACATCATTGTCATTTGCCACACAATTGTTATGAGCATCACAATGATGTTTTACTTTCATAAGGAAAAGCTCCACAGTATCTGAAGAAGTTCTACCCAGCATGCCTTGGCAGTCTTCCCCAATGAATCTGATGTGCAGCATATTCCCTGGTTCTACAATCACACTTTCAGTATGCAAATGTAGTATAGCTATGACAACAATAATAGGTAGAGGTGAGATGCAGCAGTCTTCAATACATTTCACATAAAGGAAAAATGAAAACAAGAAGAGAGTTCACTGAAGACCTGTTAATGTTTTTGCTATGCCACAAAGTCTTGCATAGGCTTCTGTGGTTCCGTGGATTAGTATAGTCTTTGGTAATACCTGTCATATTCCTATGATCAAAATGAGGAGAAGCAAGGCTAACTATTAATAAGAAATACTAAAGTGGTATATATTACTACTTAAAAGTGATAGGAATTTTCTTTTGCAATATCTTCCCAAATGATTAGGTTACTTTACATTTTATTAGCAAAATGATATGCAGAGTTCATATTCAGACATTTGTATTTTCTTCAATTGAGAATTTGGGGCTGTTAGGATTTAATGAGTAGATATGAGATAAACTCAGATGCGTAGAAAACAAAGGGAACTGTCTAGAAAGATGACTGATTTGAAGTACTTAGCACTCATTCTCCCATATTATCTGATGACCAAAAGGAGATGAGTTCTGCCCACCATGGCAAGAATGACCATAATGTAAGTACAGCCAGGATTATTCAGTTAAAATTTTATTATTATTTTTATGTGTGTGAGCATTTTGCCTGCATGCATGTTTGTATACAGTGTGCAGGCCTTGTATCTTCAGAGGGCAGAATATGGCATTGGATTTCTTGAAACTAGAGTTACAAATGGTTTTGAACCATGACCTGGTGCTGAAAACCAAACTGGGGCCTCTTAAAGAGCAGACAGAGCTCTTAACCGTCGAGTATTCTCTCTCTCTCTTACTCTCTCTCTCTCTCTCTCTCTCTCTCTCCTCTATCTATCTATCTATCTATCTATCTATCTATCTATCTATCTATCTATCTATCTATCTATCATCCATTCTGATCAGTTAAAATTGATCCAATCTTAGAGGGGTTTTTTTTTGTTGTTGTTGTTGTTTTGCTTTTGTTTTTTTGAGACAGGGTTTCTCTATATAGCCCTGGCTGTCCTGGAACTCACTCTGTAGACCAGGCTGGCCTCGAACTCAGAAATCCACCTGCCTCTGCCTCCCAGGTGCTGGGAGTAAAGGCGTGCATGCCACCACTGCCCAGCTCAATCTTAGAGCTTTTTAAATTCTCAAGACCCCGATGAGACATAAATACGAGAATATTTTCTTTATTATAAATCAGAATATTTTCATTCCTATAGAAAGGTTTTAGATATTTTGAAGCTTATTATGAAAATTCACATACATTTTTAATAATACAAAATTCTCTCATTTGATTTATAATAGACTGAATACAGAAGACATGGTATAGGGTTATGTCTGTGCTGCTAAATACAATTACAGAATTACAGATACTGAAAATCATGCAAGAAATGATCAAAGAAGAAGTCTCAAAAATAGGAAGAGGATCTGGTTAGAGACAGGAGGTTCGAGGAAGGACATCTTATAACACCTGATCCTAAAAAAGAAGCCTTTCCAGGAATAGGCTTTTTCTAACAACTTGCAACCTAGCAACAGAAAACAGGTAAGTTGATCCTCTTCTGAAGTAGAACCCTCTGTACATCCCACCAAGAGCAGAAGAACCAGCCAGGGGAATTCATCAAGGGCTCTCCTTACAAAAAAGGTAGTGATAAGGGCAGGGATCGTTTCCCAGCATCCAGAGGCTCCTGACATCCCTACTGAAAGATGGTGAGCATTCAGGTAGTGGCAGCAAGAAGGAAGCATCCTAGCTCTTGTCTTTGTTGGTCACTGAGACTCTTCTTAGGGATACCAAGTAGCCTTGTGACAACAGGAAGAACGATCCTGACTCAAATTGGAAGCTGTAATGATTTTATATCCTATTGAGATAAGGGATTCAAGTTAGAATGTTTCCAATATGCTTTTTCATTTTTAGATGTCTAAAACTATGAGTGTGCACTTGTGTGTGGATGTAACACGTGTGAGTATTTTTAGCCCCAATCCCCAGCTCTGTAATATAATAAACATCACAGATAAAATCCCAGAGTCTCTTAGGCCTTCCTTCTTCTTTAGCTGCTTTGGTGGCCAGACAAGGCATCCTAGCTCAAAGAATGTATTTTACAGAGAGGCAACAGCTTCAGGGATAGTCTTTGATCCAGTTGTCTGGACCCACACACATGAAGACTGAGCTTCACATTTACTACATATGTGCAGGGGAATGGGGAGGCCGCCTAGGTCCAGCCTGTGTATGCCCTTTGGTTGGTGGTTCAGTTTCTGAGAGCACCTAAGGGATGGGTTAGTTAGCTCTTGTTTGTTTTTCCATGGAGTTCCAATCTCCTTTGGGGCCCTGAATTCTTTCCTCAACTATTCCATAAGACTTCTTAAGCTCCATCATATGTTTGGCTGTGGATCTCTGCATCTTTCTGAGTCAGTTGCTGGGTGGAGGCTCTCAGAGGACAGCCATGGCCTCTGTGGGAGAGGATGCATCTTGCCCTGCAGAGACTTGAAGTGCTAGGATTATGGGGTGGAGTGGGGGGGAGCAGAAGGGTACTCCAACCTCTCAGAGGAGGAGAAGGAGGTGGGGGGTGGACTGTTGGGGGACAGACCAAGAGGGAGTACTTATCAGCTGTTGGAATGTAAAGTGGAAAAAAAATTTTTCAACTTGGAGAAAGAGAAGTGGGCACAAAGTCCTACCTGTAACCAAGAAGCTGTTTGCAGTTGATAGCTTCTGGGAGAGGAAAAATAAGTTTTTCTTCAGTAGAATGTCATAGTGTATATTATGTGCATGTGTGTGTTTTAAGAGAGAAAATGATCATGAAGTTTGGTGCATAGAGGTAGGGATTGGGAAGGATCTGGCAAACAATGAGTTAGGGGAAAGAACATAATTGAAATATATTGTACAAAAAATTAAACAAGAGTTAAAATATAAAAGATATAAAATGTGAAAATTAAAATATAGTTAATTATTTATAAAAAGAATTTTTAAGTGATAGGAGTTTCATTGTATTAGTAAAACAACATCAGGGTAGTTAAATGATTTGTTTAAATTATATCATTTAAAGGAACATAAATCATCCTACTCTTGAGAAAATCAGCTAGGTAATTTGAGGAATATGCCATTTGAAAAACATTTGAAAGAGTGAAGGGAGTTTACACTAGATGGGAAAACTCAATAAAACACTTTCCATTTTAGTTCAGGCCATATGAATGGGATGAGTAATTAGAAATTGTAGAGAGATTTTATTTTTAGGCCAAAGCTTAACATCTACTATTTGGGACTTTTAGAGTAATAGAATTGTTTTTTGGGGAGCATAAAAAGTTCACTTCAATGGGTTGAAATGATGTACAAAATTATGTGTGATATAGTCATCAAATAGAATACTACTAACTTATTAAAACTAAATAAACTATTGAGATATACAGCAACATATATGAATCTCAAAAGCATACTGAGAGAATCCGGGCACATATAAGGTGGAATATTCCCTGTGTTATATCCACGCTAATTTGTTAAGTCATGTTAAAAATGCTGTGTGATCAAGGTGAAAGTATAATCAGAGAGTGTGCTCAAGAAAAAGGAGACAGAAAATTGGAATAAAATAAGAATGTAAAACTCAAGAGTTCCTTTCTAAAAGGGTTCCAAAAAATAGGTAGTAGTAGCTGGAGGAGAAGCAGGATTGAAATATGGTTGTTTATTTTCAAAAATGAGAGTTTACATACTATGAGCTGCATAGCTCTTAAATAGACATAGTTTCATGTATGTACTTATAGGATCCACACTCATAACACTTTTATCACTCAAGAATATTTCTCTTTTGATCTAGTCAACTGTTTCTCTTACCACACCTACTTTCTATTTATGAAGTAACCATTTCTTATGTCAGCCATATAGATGTAAAACTGCCAGCACATTCATGGTTTGATACTCAGACTTCTTTCTAGATATACACTGGAAACACAGAATCCATCATCTTTAAAGGCCATATTTGTAATCCAATGATTCCCTAATTTAGAGCTCAAACTTCCCACGATTTTCCAATTCAGCTTTCCAATTAGATAGTTTTTTTCTGTGTACATCCAGAAACTTGGATTTTTAAGTTAAAAATGTATTAAATGGATTTCATGTGTTGTCCTCAAGCAAGATTTGCTTTCTTTCTATTTCCTCATCTCACTAATATCTTCTCTTTTTTGCCATATTGCTTCATGATATTCCATTGAGGTTCTTGTATGGAATTTATAAGTGCATCGTAGAGACAGAAACAGGGTTCTATTGTATCATGGAATATCATTCTCTTTGATTAGACTACTTTGAGAGTAGCACATGGAAAGCATGGAGGGAAGAAAAGGAAACACATATGGCCAATCAAACTTAATCAAGTCAAGCTGTTGATAACAGTTGTTCTTCATGTTATTAAACAGTTGATCTCAGACATACACACAGTCATTTATGTATTGGTACATACATGTGTATGGGGTATATATGGATGTATGGCCACAATAAGTGAAATACTAATTCTACCTTGATAACAGTGACTTTAACTAATGGGCACTAAAGAACATGGACACAGGAAAGAAAAAAGGCCTTATTTTATAGGTAGGATCATTGACTCTTAATTTTTTAACTTGGTTTAGTTTCTAAAACTCTACAAATATCTGGAGTTGATACTAGATGTATCAGTTGGAGAATCTGGGAGACTCTATTTGATATATGGGACTTGTAACCTGTATGACTATGCTAAACTATATATAGGTCTTAGTATATGACTCAGGCCATCATGTCTACCAAATATTTCCCAAATTCTCATTCACAAGTTTTTTATTTAATGACAGGCAATGGAACTCAGCTGAATGGAACTCAGTAGTAGCAATATGGAAATGGAAAGAAACTGCCACTCTAGGTAATATTAATGGGGAATGTACATTTTAAAACAGTACTATTGTGAAACTGCCTGCAGTTTCAGGAACTGGGGTTCTCTCAGAGGAGGGAACAAAGGACCTGAAGTAGAGGACTCAAAATGCAAAGAGAAATCATGAAGTCAAGTTGAAATAGCCCAATCAAGACTTCCCTTTACCTAGAATAAGCCAGAGTTTTTATAGTCACTGTTGAGAGCACTGGCCAAGTGACACTTCCTCACTGAAGAGTGTGGCAACAGCACACCTCCTCCACTCAGGCACTCATATACTGGATCCTGCCTCGAGAACTACCTCAGGAGTGGTAAGAGAGGACTCAACACACCGATTAGGTTTTTGAATGCTTTATGTCAATTTCTAATACAACTACACACAGCATACATGTTATCAGAGCAAAGATAATAAAGGCTATAAGAATATAATAGGTAAATATTTCACTCTACTGTATATTAGGGTATACGACCTGATAAGTAGCCTCTGGGTACAGGTGGTCTGGAGGGCTGCGATAACAGGAATGAGTCAGGTCGAAGGGTGACATTCTCGCTTGGCTGGATTCAGTTTTGCTTGACTACAAAGTGAAGCTTGACCACAAGGTCTTGAGTGGTCAGTAGCCTCTGGTGGTTAATGGTGCTTGACCACGAAGTCTCAAGTTGTCAGTAGCCTCTTGAGGTTTCTGACAAGTTGGTGTGGTCAGAGTCTTGAATGCTCAAGAGGATCACGTCAAGTGGCCATGGCTACTGAGAGCAGAGGGTACTTGGCATCTGGGCTTTCCTCTTTTGAGCCCAATTTGACATCGTAATTGACGTGTTAGACTGATAACCATTTGCGTATGTTTAGCAGGTTGGGTTGTTTTTAAGTCCAAATTTTTACTTCTTTTGGGATGTTTTTCTGCACAAATTCTTACTTCACTAATACACTTCTGCATTCTTAAATAACACTCTGGGCAAACAATTTGTTTTTCACAAGTCTCACTTCACAAATATTTTGTTCTACCTATTACAAGATGGAGTGGGTCTTGCTTGTAAACTGCTCCTTACAGTTACATACTGCAAAAAAGGTTCAGGTGCCAAAGTCCCCAGGTTCTTAAGATCTCCAGGCAGTGGGCATACTCAGGTGGTGGGCATGCTCAGGTAGCTTCTTCAAAAACAAACTGAAAGTCTGCAGAGAGCATCTGTCCCAGGTCCCCAGGTGTTAGCCTCCAGAGACTTCAAGAAGTCCAATGACTTAGGGGAATAAGGAGGTGACAGTTCCTCACTTTTTATTTAGAAAATAGCAGGACTAAGGCATAATCATACATCACAGTCCTGTACGGGAATTTTCACAGTGCCTTGGTGAATCTCACCTGCAATATAATATCTACTGGCAAAATAACTTACCAGTCTTTGAGATCACATGCATCTAGTTTGAATTCTACAAACTGGGCTCATTTCGTGTTTTTTTCAAAAACACAGCCACTTGGCATGTGCCTCTGTCTTAGGTTGATTTCTTTGCCAGAGACCTAACTCACTGAACACAGGTTCTCACACTGCACTTCATTCCCATGCATTTAATGTCAAGACATGCCTTCACTGCCTGCAAGGTCCACTAGCTGTCACAGTCTCTCTGGAAGACATCTTATCTGCCCGCCAGTGTGCTGGAGATGAGTGTAGGCACCTGATTGGGCTGCAAAATACCAGCTCTGACTCTGGGAACTTTTGTTGAGAACAAGCCTCAATTCAATTGCAGATTAGTAACTTCAGGCTAGCAAATCTGAGATTGCACTAGCCTTTAGAATAAAAGGGCTGAAAACTGTAGGTATAAACAAACCTTAGGTCTGGGCATGAGCAAGTGAATTTGAATTATTTATTTAGCTTTGGGAGAAAGCAGATTTTTGAATTAAGTGGGCAGAAGCGTTTCCAGAGTGACAGAAAAAAGCTGTCAGCTCAAAAACAAAAGAAAAAGTGAAAGAGACTTTTCAGCAGGGCATTTAAGCACACTTACTGAGAAGGCTGTGGAGCAGAGTATCTCGGGTTCCATTCAGTCTCTCTGGGCTGGTGTCCTGAGCGGACCTTGGGTGCAAGCTCTGCAGCCAGTCCCACAACACCCAGAGGAAGCTCCACTCCCAGGCACTCTGAAACTCTCAGGATCAGAGGTGGGGGGACCCAACATCTGTCTCAACACCAGGAGTAACTGGGACCTGCAGGACCAGGCACATAGGAACTCCACCAGCAGAGTGGCTCAGGTCCTTTCCAGTCTCTCTGGGCTAGTGTCTTGAGCAGACCTTGGGTCCAGGCTCCATAGCCAGTGCCACAAAACCCAGAGGAAGTTGCTGCATTCTCTGGTGCTTTAACAAGCCCAGGGTCACAGGATCCCAGAATCACAGGGTCACCAAGACTGCCTGACTATGAGGAGTTCTGATACAATCAGGATCACAGGAAGAACTGACTCCAGTCAGAATTAGCAAGGACTGGTAGCACTAGAGAAAACCAGATGGCAGGGGGCAAGTGTAAGAAAATAAACAACACAAACCAAGGATACATTGCATCATCAGAACCCAATTCTCCCTCTATAGCAAGTCCTGGACACACCATCACACTGGAAACTCAAGATTCAGATTTAAAATCACTTCTCATGATGATGATACAGGACCTTAAGAAAGACATAAATAGCACCCTCAAAGAAATACAGGATAACACAGGTAAAGAGCTAGAAGCTGTTAAAGAGGAAACACAAAAATCCCTTAAAGAACTATAGGAAAACACAATCAAACAGGAGAAGGAAATGAGCAAAACCATCCAGAATATAAAAATGGAAATAGAAACAATAAAGAAATCGGAAAGAGAGACAACCCTGGAGATAGAAAACCTAGGAAAGATACCAGGAGTCATAGATGCAAGTATTACCAACAGAATACAAGAGATAGAAGAGAGAATCTCAGGGGCAGAAGACACCATAGAAAACAATGACACAACAGTCAAAGAAAATGCAAAAAGTAAAAAGCTCCTAACCCAAAACATCCAGGAAATCCAGGATGCAATGAGAAGACCAAACCTAAGGATAATAGGTATGGAAGAGAGTGAAGACTCCCAATGTAATGGGCCAGTAAATATCTTTAACAAAATTGTAGAAGAAAACTTCCCTAACCCAAAGAAAGAGATGCCCATGAATATACAAGAAGCCTACAGAACTTCAAATAGACTGGACCAGAAAAGAAATTCCTCCTGTCACATAATAATAAAAACACCAAATGCACTAAACAAAGAAAGAATTTTAAAAGCAGTAAGAGAAAAAGGTCAAGTAACATATAAAGGCAGGCCTATCAGAATTACACCAGACTTTTCACCAGAGACTATGAAAGCTTGAAGATCCTGGACAGATATCATACAGACCCTAAGAGAACACAAATGCCAGCCCAGGCTACTATACCCAGCAAAACTCTCAATTACCATAGATGGAAAAAACAAGATATTCTATGACAAAACAAAATTTACACAATGTCTTTCCACAAATCCAGCCCTACAAAGGATAATAGATGGAAAATATCAACATAAGGAACAAAACTACACCCTAGATGAAGCAAGAAAGTAATCCTTCAACAAATCCACACAAACCTAGTTACACCTCTTATAACAAAAACAACAGGAAGTGACAATTACTTTTTCTTAATATCTTAATATGAAAATTAACATTACCAACATATCCTAATCGATTGAAATCCAAAAATATGAGGAATTAGAAATTTGTTGATTTTCATCCAATTGTCTCTCTAATTTGGTAACTGGAGAAATAGGTCCAATATTGTACTATCTGTATACACTTTCAGCTTGTTTTTTCATGACAGTGTCTTGCTGTGTACAACATAAGGATCTTGAAATCTTGCTTCTCCTATCTCAGCCTCTTTATTAGTAGTATTGTTTATTTCATGTTTTTATACTATACTATGGTTTTCAGAACAGCTTATATATTTCAAAAGTATTTATATACCCAAGGGAAACATAGACAATTAACTTGGGAGGTGGCTTGTAGGAAAGAGAACAACAAAGAGTGAGACTGAATGTTTTGCTTGACATTTTTAGCTCTTGTATCAAGTTTGAAGAAGAGGACTTTACAAGTTCCTCTTTCTCTGAGATGAATGTTTTTCCAAATTATCACAGCCAATGAACCAGATTCTTACACATACCTAATGTCTGTGCCACTCTTCAAGCATAACTATTGTTCATTGAAACAGTTGGTGAATGACTTTATGGATAGACTATCTTAATACACACACCATTTCTTAAATGAATGTAACCTGTTCTCTGTGGCCTGAGAATAAAGTCACTCACTCAAGTCAATAGTTTTGATCATAGCAGGAAGTCTGTATTGAAAAATCGTGCCTAAAATTTATTCCTTGGCACAGCAGAACTGTCAATTCTCAGCTTAGCTATGAAGGAGGTAAAATCCTTTGGTGATTTGAGGGTCATTGAAGTACAGCCTTATTACAATGAAATCCAATGTCTAAAAATTGTCCTTATTTTGGGCTTGTACCCTAGAAAGAGCCAAGATTTTAAACTCTACTAAATACAAAACAAACAAACAAACAAACAGACTGTATATATTTATGTTCATTTAAGAAAAATACTAGTAGTGCCATATTATTTTGAAATATACAGTTAATATGTTTGGAGTTATTTGAAATTTATATAGAGAAACACATATGTATTTGCAGTATTGCTGTAGAGAAGCATCTAAATAACACTGTTAAATTGACTGTTTTATATCAAACAACTTTTATAATACTCATTTTTATTGTTATAATATTTTATAAATTCTAAAGAATATGACAAAAAATTGTAGGTATTGAAGTGGGGGTCTCTGGGAGGAGTTGGGGTACAAAAGGGAAACAAGAATGTGATTTAATTATATTTACTTAAAATATGGTTTTAAATGTTAACAAATTCAGACAAATTGAAATCATGTAACTTTTCTCATCATAATACAATAAAAGTTAAAAAAAAAAAAAAAAGAAGGCAATGGACTTGCATCTACCTGAGGGACCAAAGTTTCAGGTAGCCACCGTGTCCCATCTTCCTTCTGAGAAGAAATACACACGGACCCTCTGCCCCAAGCCAAAACATGATCTGGGCCATTCCAGTTATTAGTGAGTGAATCTCTCCATCTCACCATGGCATATGAACTTGAAGTGTTAGAATGCCAGTGTCGGTTCACAACAGGCTGACCATTAATGTCGGTCTGCAGGAAGTTCAAAACAAATAACACAAAAGGAACGTGTGCTTTTGAAGTTCTAGGAGGATACAAATTCCCTCCTTTAGTTTTCAAAAGTCAATTTTAAAGAATGCAGTGTGTACATTCAACAATCCCTTGTCCCATTGGGTTATAGGGAATTCCAATTTTATGTTTGATGCCAAAATCTTTACAAAATGACCTAAAATTTTTGCCAGAATAAGCTGGCCTATTGTCCATTTTAATGACTTTAGGTAAGCCCAGAACATTAAAGGCTTGTAAACAATGATCAATTACATTTCTAGAGACTTCTCCAGAATGCAGGGAAGCAAATCCTGAGCAAGTGTCAATACAGACATGTGTATATATTTAAGCTTTCCAAATTCTGCATAATGAGTCATATCTATCTGCTGAATATGATTGTGCATATGACCTCTTGGATTTACCCCTAAATGCGGAACTGGAGATAAAATAATGCAATTAGGGCATTGTTTTACAATCATTCATGCTTGCTCTCTGGAAATTTTATGTTTGAGTCTTAAAGTATGGCTAGAGAGATGGAATTTATTATGATCCCGTTTAGCTGGTGCAACAGGATCTGAAACTAAGACTTCTCCTACAAAAGCTCTGTCAATACAATTATTACCTGCAACCAATGGACCAGGAAGACCAGAATGAGCTTGTGTATGACCAATATAAAAAGTGATTTTTTTTGTACAAGAATGACATTTTGCAATTGTGAAAATAAGGATCCTGCTGTGGTATTAAAATTAAACGTACCACAAGTTTCTAATAAAGGAACTGACTGTGCCACATATAGGCTATCAGTGAAAATATTGAAAGCATCAGTCACAGCCTGAAACACATTTAATACTGCTGTTAATTCAGCTAACTGAGCTGAGAGACCAAGAGTTTCTATGACCACCTATTGACTATTCATAAAATATCCAGCTCATCCTTTAGAGGAGCTGTCAGTAAATGTCACAAGGGCATTACTCAAAGGCTATAAAGAAGTCATATTAGGAAATATCACTTCATGCACATTTAAGAACTTTATCAGTTTATCCTAAGGATAATGATTATCTATAATCCCCTGAAATCCTATCCGAGCAAGCAACCAATCTGTGCTATGCTGTTTTAACCAGGAATCTTGATCTAAAGTAAAAGGCTGAATGATAACATCTGTCTCTTTTCCAAAATAAGTCAGTGCTTGCTTTCTACCAAGCATGATCATATGAGCTACTGCTTTATAACATGGCAAGATATTATGTTTAGGAGATACCCTTGAATGTATCCACATGAGAGATGCTTTCTGCCACAACAATGCTGTAGGAGCATGAGCTGTATTGAAAATCAACAAATGCAAAGGTAAAGAATAATCTATATAAGTAACAAACTGATTTTCAATAGCTCTTTCTACCTGCTGGAAAGCTGACATTCCTTCTCTAGTTAAAAATCTAGGAGAATTTGGATCAGAATTACTTCGGAGAATATCAAATAAGGGTTTAAATTCTCCCATAGTAAGATTTAGATAGGGACGAAGCCAATTAATATCACATAATAATTTTTGAAAATCATTTAAGGTTTTTAATCTGTCTCTAAACTATCTTTTGGAGAAATAATAGATTGATTCATGAGTGTAAATCCTAAATAATTATACGGATTTTGAGTTTGCACCTTTTCTGGAGCTATCTGCAGTCCCTTTTCAGCTAAGGCAGCTTGTAAGTCTCTATAACATAAAAGTACATCCTGAGAATTTTTTCCTGCTAATAGGACATCACCTGTGTAATGGGCAATATATATCATTGGCCATTGTTTCCTTATAAGATCAGTGACCTGTGCCACAAATTTTTGACATAATGTAGGACTATTAGTCATGCCCTGAGGAAGGACTGTTCATTGATATCTTTTTATAGGTTCCTTAAAATTAACAGATAGAACACTAAGAGCAAATCTCTCACAATCCCCAGGGTGCAAAGGAATTGTAAAGAAACAATCTTTTAAATCCATAACTATTTTATAATATCCTTTTGGAATTGCCACTGGAGATGGAAGTCCAGTTTGCAATGCTCCCATAACTACCATTGTTTTATTTACCTTTCTTAGATCTTGTAACAATTTTCATTTACCTGATTTTTTTTCTTGATGACAAATATTGACATATTCCATGGGGAACTGGATTCCCTCAGATGTCCTGCTTCCAATTGCTCCTGCACTAGCAAAGAAGCAGCTTCTATATTTTCTTGAGATAAAGACCACTGATCAACCCAAAGTGGAATATTAATAATCCATTGAATTTTATCTGCATAGGGCTCAGGCAAGATAGTGGCCATCATGGAAAATGCTTCGAATCTTTATTATGAGGATGAGGCTTAGGGCCTCCAGATGTTCTAATGTCCTATTCTGGCCTCTGCTTATTAGCTATTTCACTAGGGCTGTACAAGACAAGACCCATTTGTGACAACAAATCTTTCCCCCACAGAGTAACAGGCAGATTTGACATAACATAAGGCTGAATTTGCCCTGAATTACTTTCCTCATCTCTCCAGGTTAGAAGCTTAGAGCTTTGTTTTGGGTTATTGGCATAACTAATTCCTTGGAGATGAGTTATTGTCTCAGACAAAGCCCAAGTTGAGTGCCAGTCTTGTCCTCTGATGATAGTCATATCAGCTCCAGTATCTATTAAACCTTCAAAACTTTTTCCTTCAATAATTAGTTTAAGATTAAGTCTTTTGCTAGTGATAGATTGTATTCAATATACATCAGAAGAACCAAAACAACTCTATCCTTTCTCCTTTTAACAAAATTAGAAGGCATTGGATACAGAGGGATTAAAATAAGCTGAGCAAATCTCTGATTAGTAGGTACTGTAATAACACCATGAGGTGAAGCAGCCATAATCTTAATCTCCCCCTGGTATTCTCAGTCAATAACACCTGGATAAATCTGCAATCCATTCACAATTGAGCTGCTTCTCCTAGTAAGAAATGCCCAAGTCTTTGTGGGCAAAGGCCCAAAAACTCCAGTAGGCAGAATTTGAACTCCCATTTCTGGCATTACTACTGTGTGGCAGGTGGAACAGAGGTCCAGTCCTGCACTTCCTGGGGTTGCCCTGAAAAGTTCAAAGATGGATTTCCTTGGCTGGGTGGCAGCCTCATGGCCCTATAAGCTGCCTGTTGTTTTAGGAAGGGGGCCTGGGGCTGCACTCTCCACTCGTTTCCTGGCAAGGTATTGTCTTGAAAGCCTTTTTAAAATCTACAGTCTCTGGTCCAATGCTTCCCTCTCCTACAATAAGGACAATTTCTTGGGGCAGCACCAACCCAACCTAGTCCCGTACCCTTCTTACACAGTAATACTTCTACAATATGAAAATAAGGCCAGTGGTAGCCTCAAAATTGCCTACTGTGTAGAATAGTGTACGACCTTTTATCCTTACCTTCTGAATCTTTAGGCAGAGCTCTGCTTTTGACAGTGTGTCCTTTATAAATCCTCCATGTCTGAGTCCATGAGTTCAGGCACCATCTGAAACTGTCTGCAGTTTCAGGAACTGGGGTTCTCTCAGAGGAGGGAACAAAGGACCTGAAATAGAGGACTCAAAATGCAAAGAGAAATCACGAAGTCAAGTTGAAATAGCCCAATCAAGACTTCCCTTTACTTAGAATAAGCCAGGGTTTTTATAGTCACAGGAGAAACCGAAACCAAATCTCTAGATTACATGATATTTGCATACTGCAAAAAAAGTTCAGGCACCAAAGTCCCCAGGTTCGGAAGATCTCCAGGTGGTGGGCATACTCAGGCGGTGGGCATGCTCAGGTGGCTTCTTTAAAGATGAATTGACAGTCTGCAGAGAGCATCTGTCCCAGGTCCCCAGGTGTTAGCCTCCAAGCAGAGACTGCCAGAAGTCCAATGACTGAGGGGAAGAGGGAGGTAATACTATTGGAGTCAGGCATTTTTGTCAATTTTCTGTCTTGTATTTTTAATGGCTAAAAATAAAATTACTGAAACAATAAAATAAGAACTTAAATCACTAGACAAGGCACATTTAGATACAAGAAATACATAATAAAATACTGTGTAGCTTCAGCAATAAGAAGTTCATAAGACAAAGAGGAAAAGAAAGTGGAAGTAGGAGCATTTGCATAGGTAATGGCTGAGCATGTAAGAATGCATTGAGTGTGCTGGGCAATGGTGGTGCAAGCTTTAACCCCAGCACTTGGGAGGCAGAGATAGGTGGATTTCTGAGTTCGAGGCAAGCCTGGTCTACAA
Organism: Montemys delectorum; assembly: GCA_019843815.1. Classification (NCBI taxonomy): domain Eukaryota; kingdom Metazoa; phylum Chordata; class Mammalia; order Rodentia; family Muridae; genus Montemys; species Montemys delectorum. The sequence continues at coordinate 22,902 of JADRCD010216558.1, forward strand.
AGTGAGTTCCAGGACAGCCAGGGTTACACAAAGAAACCCTGTCTCAAACAAACAAACAAATAAACAACAAACAAACAAAAAACCAAATAAGAATGCATTGAGTGGGAATTTCATTAAATATGTACAGACAATGAAGAATTAAGGAAACAAAGCAATGCTTTTATGTTGCAGTTTGCTTTCCCAAAATAACAAAGAATGTATGAAAGCAAGAAGCAAATAAAGGTGCGCCATGAAGACTTTTCCACTGAAAGAATTAGGTAGAAATGCTAGCATAGGTGGTGGGTTTATATGCTCACTGAATTTAGGAGTATATGCTGTCTGTCAGCTTTAGGAGTTACACTAACATTCTTTTATACAGTTTTGCTTACTTTAATAGCACTGGTATAGTCACCTTTCTCTGTTCTGTAACAAAATGCCCTTCAAAAGTAGCTTAAAAGTGAAGAGGATTGATTTGGTTTGTGATTTTGGGGTCCAGGATCATGGCAGGGAAGGTGTGATAGTGAGAGCAGTTGCAGCTGTGGTTTGCAGGGGCTAGGGACAGCTGCTCACATATGTCTGCAGTCAGGAAGCAAAGAGAGGCATGCTTCCTGCTTTCTCTTTTTCTATTCTGTCCAAGTCTCTAGCCCATAGGATATGCCAGCCACATTCAGGGTCAGTTTTTCTTCCTCAATCTTGTCTGGTAAGACCCTCACAAATATTCCAAATTCTGTGAAGCTAATAATGGCAATTAACCATCACAAGTTTTTCCTTTTTCCTTTTCACATCAGTGAAACCGAAATGGATAAATATGGTATTTTTAGGGCAAATGAAGGTATCCTGCTTGTGGAACTTTTGACTCTGCTATTATAGGTGTGTATCTACTAGTTCATAACTTAAGTTTCTAAACTGTATGTCTTTCAAAATCACAATTCATGTAACATGAGTTTTGGTAAGCTAATCAGGTCAGTTTTGGGACAAAATGGGGGAGGATACCTACAAAATAACTCATCCCCACTTCCAATTAGCTTTCATACCTCAAGACATTGAAAATCGATTTGTTTTTGACAAACTTAGTGGTTAAAAAATTATGTAACCAAATAAAACTCTTGAACAATATTGTCTAAATGAGTAGCATTCATGTTGGGTGTGAAAGGGTACAGTTCAGCTACATAAAGGCTGAAATCCATTCTCACTAGAAAATTTGCTGACAGACCAGGCTTCACAGTACTCCACAATGCTAAGCAACTACACAGAATACTGAGGAGTTTCCTGCTGAGTTCAATCAATTCAAACACCTGTTAGCTTACCTAAATAAATTTTACTCCAAAGAAGACCTTTTAAGAGGTGGGATATGACTTTATAGGTGGAAAATGTGTTTCTCTTCATCCCCTGATAAACCAGTGCTCTCCTCTAAAAACCCAACTTTCAGATAAGCATTTGTTGGGGCATGCTTGCTGTAAAGTATAGATTTCTGACATTTCTCTAAAAAAAAAAAAAAGACTTTTAAGCATGATCCAAATAATTTTTTTAATTAGTGAGAATTCAGTTTTTGGTCTCTATTTTTTTTAAATGGAATTAAAATACAATCACATCATTTTCTACTTCTTCTCCCTCTTACTCCTCTCATGCCTGTGCTTGGACACCATTATGACTATTGATGGCCTCCTTTACTTTAGCCATTGTTGGTATGTATGTGTGGTTTTACTGCTGTGAACAGACACTATGACCAAGGGAGCTCTGATAGTACAACATTTAATTGGGGCTGGTTTACAGGTTCAGATGTTTAATTCAGTATCATCAAGGCAGGAACATGGCAGTATTCAGACAGACATGGTGGAGGAGGAGCTGAGAGTTCTCCATCTTCATCCCAAGGCTGCTAGAAGAAGACTGGCTTCTAGGCAGCTTAGATGAGGGTCTTAAAGCCCATGCCCACAATGACACACTTCCTCCAACAAGGTCACACCTCCTAATATGGCCACTCCCTGGACCAAGCATATTTGAACTGCCACAGTGTAGATAGATGAATAAACATACAGTATAGACTGGTGAGTCTGTCTATTCAATGTTGCATACATGTTTCTGGGCCTGACCACTTGGTATTGAATAATAAACTATGAGGGTCATGCTTTCAATAGAGGGATTCTTCCTCTCTCAGTAGTTTTTAATTGTACGTATCAGTGAGGCCCCATAAGATTTTGCTCACCTATTTGGGACATCAACTTCTGTTGGAACCATGAGGAATCTACAGCCATGAAATTTCAACAATATAGATGCTTATGTAGAGACTTACCCTTTAAAGCTCTTTAATCTTCTACTTGGTGAACATTTGGAAAGTTTAACTCCCTGTTATAGAGATTGTTAAATTTAATATCTAGGGATAAAATCTCCTTGTTACCATTGATCTGTTATCACCAAGTTGACAATTAAATTGTTAGTAAGTAAACCACTAGGGATTGGCTGGTGGTCCTGGATCACATTAAGGAAGAATAGAAATGATTAATGTAACACAGACTCCAAGATGAACTTTCACATTCCTGTATTTCTACAATGAGATTAGGGGGTTTTTTTTATTAAAATATCCCCCCTTTCCCAGTTATCTCTCCATGCATTCTCCAACCCATCCCCCTCCTCTTCTTTGACTCTATGAGGGTACTCCTCCACCCATTCACCCACTCCTACCTCACCCTTCTAGCACACCTCACACTGGGGCATCAAGCCTCCCTCTCATCCCATTAATGCCAGTTAAGGCCATCCTCTGCTACATATGTATCTGGGGTCCTGGCTCCTTTCATGTATACTTTTTGGTTGGTGGTTTAGTCCCTGGGAGCTCTGGGGGGTATAGTTATTTGTTATTGTTCTTCTTATGGTGTTGTAATCCCCTTCAGCTCTTTCAGTCTTTTGCCTAGCTCTTCCATTGAAGTATTTCTTAAGGGTATACGAAAAGAAATTTGTGTAAAGGGAGTGGAGAGGATGGCTCAGACAGTAAAGTGCTTGACATGTAAACATGAGGACTGGAGGTAGAGCCTCCAATGGGCACCTATAATCCTGGCTAAAGAAGTAGAGACTGGGATGTGTTGGCTAGTCAGTTTGGCTGAATCAGAGAGCTCCAGAGACAATGGCAGACATATTCCAAAAGGAAATTGTGGAAAACAGATTGAGGAAGACCCCCTAGCCTCTCCCCCACATTCTTGCCAACATGTACTTTTTCCCAGCCTTGGCTGATCATATATACATATGTAGGTATACACAAACATAAAAAATGATATATAAAAGGTAAACTGGTAAGACAGAACTGGGTGAATTTTGGTGGCAGTCTTTGAATTAAACATATACAAGAAAGCAATTAGACCTAGAGAGACTGAGTAACAAAAAGGACTCTAGGGGGTTGGGAGGACACATGGATCTCCTTGAGAAGAGGAAGTAGGGTAGATTTTGTGAGTGGAGGGGGTGGGCAGGGATGAAAATGGGAGGGATCAGATGGAGTGGGAGAGATGGAGCAAGAGAGTACTGGGAGAAACAACTAGAACTGAGGGAGCGATGTAGAAATTTAATATAGTATAGACCCCCAGAAATCTATGAGAATGACCTCAATGAAGTATTCTAGTAATGAGAGATATGTAGCCTGAACTGACCATGTCCTATAACCAGGCAAGGCTCTCAGCACTGAGACTGGGACATCAACCGTGTTATAAAAGCTTTGGTCTATAATCTGTCCTGCCTGCAAGATGTGCTAGGGTAGTGGTGGGGCAAAACTTGTGAGAATGGCCAACCAATGACTGGAGGCCTAAACCAGGAGAGGGGACCTATGCCTGACACTGTGTGTATGGTCAGAAATCAGAGGTAGGATAGTCCTGAGACGCAGGATAGATCCAAACATGACTGGCTAAAAGGGAAAAAGTTAATAAAATAATTATTCTTCTATACTCATAGATCAGTGCCTAGCCCAGTAATTATCAGAGAGGTGTCCTCCAGTAAGGTATAGAAACAGATGCAGAGTCCCCCAGCCAAACACTAGGCAGGCCTTGGGAACATTGTGGTGGAGGGAGAAGAACTATAGGACAGAGGAGAGTCAAGGACAACATGAGAACACGGCCCACAGAATCAACTAAGCTGGGCTCATACGGGCTCACAGAGACTAAATCAACAATCATAGACCCTTTAAGGGTTTGAGTTTGGTCCTCTGCACACACCTTATGGTTGTATAGCTTGCTATTCTTGTGAGACTCACAACAGTGGGATTGTCACCACAATGGGGCTCGCCATTGACTCTTGTCTATGCTTGGGGCTCTTTTCTTAAGTTGCCTCATCCAGCCTTGATGTGAGGGTCTGTGCCTTGTGCCTACTCTTATTGCAATTTGTAAGCCATACTTTCTGGATGTTGCTGAGAGGCCCAGTCTCTCTTTTTTAGTTTTTTGGTTTTTAATGGAAGTGGAGGAAAAACTATAGTCAGGTTGTAATGTGAGAGAGAACATTTTTTAAAAAGAAAGAAAGCCATTTTTCACAACCTCTCAATACCTTTAGCAGCTTTCATTTACTGTAGAACCTTTCACAGAAGACCATTACAAAAAAGTAGCCTCACTGTCTGTGAGATGGTAACACAACAATATGTTTGGGAAAGTTGGTGTGCCATGGAACCCATACTTTCTGCTTCTGGCCATTAGTTTACTGCCTTGTCAGTCTCCTGTCTCATTCCCACCTTGCCCTTCCAAAGCCTTGCTCCTCATTGTTTAGTCTTCCCCAGCTCTTTAGGTCCACACTAACTCAGTGTGGATAAAATGCCATCCCTTTCACAGGAGCCTGTGCCTTTCCTTTGCTCAGTCTTTCCAAAGTAGTCCATGTTTATGCCTCTACCCCAGTTTATTTAATTTAAATGCCTTTCTTTGAAGTGGTATTACCTACACGATTTTTATCACCTGTCTTCCACAGTAAGACATAGTTTCATGAGGCCATGAACATTTTCTGTTTGTTTTCTTCTGTTCTCTTCCCCATTTTATTCCTAGCCTAAATTTGTGTTACATCCAAAGTAGCTGAAAGTAAAGGATTGTCTTTCCTAAACCGATTTGCACACTTGTAAAAACTGCGGTGCTGACATTGCTTAGAGCTCAGAGTTCTCCTTTGAAGATAGGTAAGATGCTAGACTGGTTTAAGTTATCAAGTCTTTGGTGTATTTACATTAAATTTCACACCTACCATCTGGTGACTACAATATCATTCAATAATATTTGCTCAATTTTTTGACTGGAAAAATATTTAACTTATTTGACAGCTTCATAGTCTATTTATAATTCATAGCAAATTCCAATATTCCTATTACTATTATTTATGTTGAATTATTTTATATACTATTTCTGTTTTCTGTCCCTAATTTTAGCTGTCCCTCTCAGTTTCTTAGCTTCCTTTTGCCCTGCAATCAGTGCAGCTCTCTTCTACCTATACCCTTCAAGTGACAGCATCTTGTCGCTAGGCAAACCACCAATCTTCAGTTTGAAAAAGGAAATTTAATGCTGCCTCATTAAGCAGCAAGATTAAGTAATCTTAATAAAGACTGACCACTATTTTATCCATATTGGCAGTGTTAAAAATGAAATATTAGAGAAATTAACCAGATCTAATAATGTCCTAAGGTTGTAAGCATTTGAGTTGTGACTCAAATTAACTTTTATTCCAATGCCTTTGTACTTTATCTTCTTCATTATACTGTTCTATGTCTTTAATATCATCAACAATTGATAGTTTATCCCAGATCTTCATTGCTCCAAATACCCCATAAGCCTATAAAGAATTTTCTGAGCAAAGTGAGCCACATGAAATAGTGTTGCTGTTTGAAAGAAAAATAAGTCAGGGATTTGCAAAAATGTGCTTTTATAAAAGAAGCGGTTGATTTGCATAAGAAACAAGGTTTAGAGAGGTCAGGTATTTGACCAACATAACACAAATTTATAGAATTATTTGTACATTATTGGTATAAAATGCCAGGTATTTGCTCTCAAGAAACTGTCACTTAAAAGATGAATGATTTCATTTTTAAATGTGTGTATGTATGTGTGTGACAGTTGTATGTGTGTATGCATGCATATGTATGCATGTGTGTTTGGGTGTCTGTGTGTATCTGTGTGCAGATGCCAGTCGTGTCTAGAAGAAGACACTAGATCCCCTGGAGCTGGAGTCACCAAAGTTTTTGAGCTGCCTGATGTGGGTGCTGAAAACAGAACTTGCAACTTCTGCCAGAACTGTATGCAATCTTAACTGCTAAGCCATTTCTGTGGCCTGGTACTACATGTTTTAAATAATCATGGTTTTTTATTTACAAAAAAAAAAAAAAGGACTACAATACACATTTTTAGCCAGTTATTTATAAATCTTTTTAAAGTCTAGTTAACTTTCTTCAAAAGTTTTTCTCTTGTGCAAACAAGTTAGGCATGCTCGAAAGTATAATATTATCACTTTATAAAAATGAGATGCAGTAGCTACATTCTGGAGTTGAATATGTCCACATGTATTACCATATTTACTAAAACATTATGAAATATTTTTATCTGATGATCTAATCAGAAGCAAAGCTCAATCATACGTTCTTCACAAGTTCATGGAGGTGGAACTCATTTTGCATGGTGAGAGTATCTTGATTTTTTTAAGCTACATCATAGGACAAATGCCCGCAGGTAAACTACTGCATACCTGGCCTGATTGTCCAGTAGTTCTAATTATCAAACTGCAGGTGTATTTTTATGAAAGAATGTACTTTGCTAGGAGAATAAAATGATATCTAAAAAGGTATTAAAAGGAATTATAGTTTTCATTGATAATATCCTGAACTCATAGAAGCCACAAACGGCAGAAATTAATCAGTGTTACATGATCTCATAAAATGGGCACAGTTCATTTTCTATTGTCATGTCAATAAAACCTGTGCCATAGGCAAGTTGCAAGAAAGACAGGAGCAGAGTGAGCCAGCTATTCTCTTCTCTTTGTTGCAGTGCTGGTCATGTAAACTGACCAAGAAACACCTTCCCCAGCACTTTCCTTATTCCTCAGTCACTGCACAAATGATCACTGTTTTGTGTATCAGTTATGTTTTGCCACAATAATGCTTTAAGCAAAGCTCCCCACGGCTTATAAACATTGATGGTTTATTTAGCACCTAGCAATCAGGTCAGCCACTGAAGCCCTGGGCAGGGAGGGGTTTCTTTGAGTCTAGGCTGGGTTTGCTTCAGCATCTGTGGTCAAGTGTAAGTTAGGCAGAATGGAATACAACTTGTGTGTGACAACTGAGCTCTGACATGTGCACTTTGCACTGTATCTTGTCAGTTTGTCTTTGACATAAATTGCTGAAGGTACTTACACATTTCATCTCTTTGCAACTTTTTTTGTAAGAAATGCAATCAGAATAAAGTATATAAAATGACAGTAAAGCTATAAACTGGCAGGAATTATCATCTTTTACAACCAAGTTTGAGGGGCTGGAAAGATAACTCAGCAATTAAGAGCATTTGCTGCTCTTGCAGATGAGCTGGGTTTAGTTCCCAGCACTCACATGGCAGCTCACAAGTACTTTTATATTTAATTCTATGGTACCTGGTACACTCTTCTGTCCTCCCTGGCCACCAGAACACAAAACTAACTCACATACATACATCTACACAAAACACTCATGCAGATAAAATAAAAACAAATCTCAAAAATTAATAGCCTTGTTTAAAACTTCATTATCAAACTACTTTTTCTTTTTAATTAATTCTTGGGAGTCTTACACTGTAGTCTAGGCTGATCTGAAACTCATTAGTTGAGGCTTGTCTCAGAATCACAGCAATTCTCCAGCCTCAGTCTCTTGAGTGATTACAGTGGCTAGCCAATATGTCTGGCTAAATCAATTATTTTTAAAGTATGAAACATTTAAAAGTATAAACAGAAGTATATAGAGATAGCTAAAATACAAACTAAAGCCAAAACCATTTCTAATTTAAATGTGAAAGGAAAGATTTGGGTTCAAGTTTACCTTTCTCCAGTTTGGGGTATGGAACATTAAATTATTGTCAGTGGAATACAGGGTAGTAACAGCTCCCAGGAATCTCCCTAAACTTTGTCAACCTGCTTAAACTGGTCATGAGATGGCAAAGTCAGTAAGTAACAGAGTGAGACAGTGTGACTGCAAAGGTACCAAGATGATAACAGAGAGGGATTGCTCTGGTCTTTTTTGAGTTAAGAGATGCCCTGTGCATAAACAAGACAATGAGTCTGATTTATCTCTGCCTTTGAGACCTAGCTGCCCAAACAAGATTCCTGCAACCACAGGCACATCTGTAATACATGCAGGTTCCAGTTTTTCCTGAGAAAAATGCTAAGCAAACCTCATGATTATAGGCTGGGGATTAAGCTCTTCATAATCTCTTTAGAACTTACTCCAGAAATGTGGAGAGTTTCTCCCTCTCCCCCACCCTGCTTATGTAACAAACAAGTATCCTGACCAACATACTAACTTTGTTGAAATGCACAATTTTAGCAAATATTTTGTTTATTTGATGTATTTCTTCAACATTGACAGGTCCCCTCCATTTTCTTATTTTCAGCATTTTGAAATAAAAAATCATTCTCTGATAGGGAGATTGCCAAATAAGAGGCAAATTCATCAATAAAAGTCCTTTAGGGTTAAGTCTGTCAAATCTTAGCACTCAGGACATCTGTCTTTAGTTGGCTGTCTCAGTGTGTACAGATGTGGAGTCCCTAAAGCAGTGGAACAACGGGAACAGATGTTTCCAGGGAGCTTGCTTACAGCACTTCTTCCCAAACCATACCACTCTTCAGATATTTTCTGTGGAATGGCTGAAGGACAATGACTGAAAAATGTACTGGCAAGTGCTTTGTGTTTTCTAAATTGAATTATAGCATAATAATTTAATTTGTGGTTTCCCATATGCAAGCTAAAATTTCAGTATAACAAACAGACCTAAAGAATTCCCAAACATCTGACAAGAGTATGTTGAAAAAAAAAAAAAAAAAAAAAAAAAAAAAAAAAAAAAAAAAAAAAAAACAAAAAAAAAACAAAAAACAAAGAAGAAGAAGGAAAGAGAAATTACATCTGCTCAATATGGTCGGAGATGGCTTCAAATGTAGCCTGTACTAAGTTTACTGATTGTTTTATCTACCAGCACGTGCTATTAACTGCCTACCTAGTGTTTCCATATCAGTCAGAGTCATCTCTAATCTAGACATTGGAACTGTTGAATATTTATGTTCTGAGTCCCAAAGACTGCTATCTATAGAAATGGTCTATGCAGAATCTGGGAAAGCAATCAGCAGCAAGCTTGAGTGTGTTTGAACATTCATATTATTAGTTCATTTAGCCACAGCATGTATTCAGAGCAAACATCTGTTTCCCAGTTGCACTGCGCAATGGTATGTTTATTAGTGGTCTTGTTGCTTTCCCTGTTGTAAAGTTTGTTATTAACTGTGATAAGTATATAATTTTACTTTTTACTTCGCTCTTTTCACACGTGTTACTGACATGAGATATATTGTTTATTTCTATTTCAATTTGGCACCACTTGCTTTTGGTTTTGGTGAAGAATTAAACTCAAACTGTATTTCCCACATGGGTTGTGAAGTGGATAAGCAGAACTATAGAAAACCCACAGCAGTGTTCATGAAGCAGTGGCTAAATGTGATGTCTTAGCTCCAAATCGTGGAGATGCTTTTTATTTATCTCAAACGTGAGTTATAATAAATCACCTAAAATAATATTAACATGTTATGAAATAGAGACAAAATATGACAGAGTTGGAGTTCAAGCAGATGAATTTAAAAGCAGTGAAAAGAAAATTCATATATATATGTATATATATACATATATATCTGAATATATATGTATATATATATCTGATTATATGTATGTATATATATGTATATATGTATACACACACATATACATATACACACACATATACATATACATATACATATAGATATACATATACATATACATATACAGATTTTTTTCATCCTGAAAGGAGTTGTGAATTCTCAGGGTACTTTACAAATGTTAGTTGCTATAAACATTTAAAGTTTAAGCAACACGGCCCACAAGTTCCTAGGCACAGTCTTTTGTGTATGAAAATTATTAACGGGCCTTTCCTTATTTGCCAGACTAGCCCCACCCTCCTGGCCTGTCTTGTCATTTGATGACTCAGAGTGCAGAGATGACTGTGTTTGTATGAGTGAGAACAATTCCTGTAGGTTCATATGTTTGAGTATTTAATCTCCTGTTACTGGAACTATTTGGGAAGGATTAAGTGTGTGTGTTCCTGGTGGCCTTGTTGGAAGAGCGAAGGCTTGTAAGTTTCAAAAGACACCATTCTCAGTGAGCCCTCTCTGTGTCTCCTACTTGCATATGAATATGTGATTTATCAGCTCTATATTTTTCACTATGCCATTATGGATTCTAAGCGTGAGAAAACTCTGCTAATTAAGGTTGACGTCTTCCATTGACCACTCTAGCCTTTTGGGACTTGGTGTGTAATGGAGAACTCCTTTCATTAGCAGTTTCTCCTTCTCCTTTGACTAGGGAATTCTAAGCTCCATACTCACTTCAGTTAATTTATAGGATCAGGCTCCTTTCTTCTGAGGAAATGTGTCCAGACAGCACCAGAGATTCCTGAAGTGCTTCTCCCATATTAATGAGGTATTCTACATACCCTAAACCCCCAGCCAATGACATTTGCTCATCCTGGATGTCCCTCCCCTCAGTCACTCAAAACTTTATAAAGTTGATCTACTTACTGACAGTGTGGTCATTCACCACACCTACTCACAGGGCTTCCAAACCCCATTTGATATCTTTGTTCCTATTGCTCTGGTGGACTCCAGGGGCTGACTATCCATGAGAGCAGAGAGATTCAGATCTAAGTCTTTGTAAGCCAAATTAAATACTTTGTTTTGTAAGTTGCATTGGTCACAATATTTTCACACAGAATTGAAAAGAAACTAAGACAGAGACCATTATTTGTTGATTGACAGGGTTTGGCTTTATTTTAACATATTTATTTTAATTTTGTTCTGACACCTCCCACAACAGCACTCACTGCTTGTGCCATGTGCTGAGGAGATAGTGGCTGGGAGCTCAGTGGAGACCAGCTCCAACACTGCACGTGAGCTTCATGCATGTTTCCAATCGATTCCGAATATTAGTAAAGTTGTTTTGACTTGTTGTGCTCTATAACCAGAGACCTGAGAATTATCATGAACTACCTAGAAAGGGATGACTGAAATAGAGACAAGCATGTGTGTCAGAGAATACATGAAGAGAAGTGTGGCACAGTGCATGTGGTGAAAGATGGAATTTGTGGTCTTAGTGTAGAAGGCAATGAGTTGGTGACAGTGATGTTCCGAGGAGACTGCAAGAATGTGTGCTGTCTCTGTTGTCAGGAGACTGCTGTGAATATGAATCACAGTGTTACTATCAGTAAAGGCACTGAACAGATGCCAATAGATTTAAGACACCAACTCATTCCATATTAGAGAAGTGGTTAAATTGGGGAGTGCATGAATTGGGAGCATCTTTAAAAAATATTATCTAATATCACTTGTGTAAGAAAATATTAAAATTTTAAAGTCTTGATGACTGCATATCATTTCAAACCATGATAAAGCTGAAGAAATGTTAAAGTAATATATCAAATTTGGTGAGTGCTTTGTTCCAGTTACTGTCTCCGCTTTCTCTCTTAAAAATACCTTGACAGTTCTCAATCTGTTGTACTCAGACCTCAGCTTTCTTTAGGTGGTATTTTCTTCTTGTCCTACTGTTCTCCCATGCTTCTGTCACATGCCTATGTCACAGGGAAGAAGGGAAAAGGTTTTGGAGGCAGATGAAGCTATATTTTACATTGTTTTGTTTTGTCTGCATTCTATTTTCCAATAGTGGCCCACACCACATTGTCACTTAACCTTTCCATAAGTCTTGAAGTGAAAATGGATTGCCACAGATGATCCTCCAGAATCCCCTATCTAGCATGTTGGAAAAATCTGATAATTTCCTTCTAGACTTCTTAATGTGAATCAGAATAGATAAACAGCTTTGCACATATGCATTGAGAATTATTTGTATGTAATGTTTTGTGTTTTCATTGTTAGATCCTTGGCCCCTTAAAAGTTATTTAGAGGACAGAAAAATCTCTTTAATACCAGCAACCTCACTAACTATATCCTCATCTCAAAGCATGTCCCTATTAAACTAGAATTTCATATCATGAACTGTCCATGAAGCGCAAGACACTAATTCGAAACTAGGACAAAGGAGATTTCTCATGACAATTAAATTTTCAAATTCCTGATGATTTTACTTAATGCCTCCTGAGTTATCATTCTCCAAGAAGAAAGCTGTTATATGTGCACTATGCCAGATGAGCAGATTCATGCTTTTCTACAAACTGTATTGGACTTACTGTCAACACTTCTCAAAGCACTCTCAATTCCATTTAATAAGCACTCACTGGCAAATACAATTTCATTTTTTGCCGGTTGTTTTAGTCAGGGTTTCTATTCCTGCACAAACATCATGACCAAGAAGCAAGTTGGGGAGGAAAGGGTTTATTCAGCTTACTTCTACATGGCTGTTGCTCACCAGAGGAAGTGAGGACTGGAACTCAAGCAGATCAGGAAGCAGGAGCTGATGTTCCTTACTGGCTTGCTTCTCCTGGCTTGCTCAGCCTGCTCTCTTATAGAACTCAAGACTTCTAAGCCCAGAGATGGCACCACTCACAAGGGGCCCTACCCCCTTGATCACTAATTGAGAAAATGCCCCACAGCTGGATCTCATGGAGGCACTTCCCCAACTGAAGCTCCCTTTTCTGTGATAACTACAGCCTGTGTCAAGTTGACACACAAAACTAGCCAGTACACCGGTCATATCTATTAATACCAACTTTTAGACCATACATTATACATCATTTTAAATTTTATCTGTCTGTCTATCTATCATATATATATATATATATATATATATATATATATATATATATATATGCACACACACATATATAATATATCCATATATCATCTACCTATACATATATACATATGTATGGATAAAACATGCAAATATATAAAAAATAACACACACACACACACACACACACACACACACACACACATACAGTGAATAGCTACTCAAAAGTTTGAAGAATGAACCCTTTGAGGACTGAGGGCTGATGGAGGTACTCGCACTGAGGCCAGCCTTCAGGTCAGAATTGAGCTGAGCCTTGGAGCTGATTGGTCTACATAAGTGATGTAGAGGGTCATAGAAATGAAGTACAGGTACCAGTCAGAAGAGACAAAGAGGTGGATGGGGATGGGTGGCAATTAGAGCAGGCTGCATCAATTTGATGCTGACAGACCAGTGAGGCCATCCTCATCACAGTGTTTTATGACTCCTTTATGTGACCATGTAGAGAGTGCTGTTCCCATTTTTGGTCTGTTGTGTTTGACATGTTCTTAGGCTTGATTTTTCAAACATGTTTCTGAGGTGGTCAACTGGTCATATGGTCCTAATATACTTTGGAAAGTTCATATGTAGAACCTTTACTTTTAGGAAGAAATGATTCTTAGCCTGTATCTTATAGTTTGATGCTAGACAGGTAGCAGGTTTACATGCCCAACAAGCACAAGACTACCCTGCCTATATTCACACTAGGGATGGTGCCACGTGATGTTGGAAATGGTGTCACTAGAGTGAGGAACAACTTGAAGAGCCACCATTCTAGACACTATGGAAGAACCAGAGCAAGATACAGCTTGGCCAGTGGCTTCTCTCAGTTGTTACTTCCCTATCCCAACTGTGATTCCACACCACATGCTTACTGTCAACTTCAATAAAATTGTTCCTACACTTTAAGAGTTCATACGTTCTGAAAATTTGAAGCTTTGTCTAAGGCATGAATGTTGGGTTAAAGTTTATTTTGTGGTGTTGGCCACCAGCACAGTGCTTACAGCCTAATAAGTAAATGACTCCATTAATCAAAGTGTGGGTAATTCATAATACGGTTTTCATCAGCAAAGAAATATGACCAGGTACCATCAAGATTTTAGCATTATTAAACATTTTAATGCCAGGCAGTGGTGGCACACACCTTTAATCTTAGTACTTGGGAGGCAAAGGCAGGCGGATTTCTGAGTTTGAGGCTAACTTGGTCTACAGAGTGAGTTCTAGGACAGCCAGGGCTATACAGAGAAGCCTTGTCTTAAAAAACTAAAAACAAAACAAAACAAAACAAAACAAAAACAACCAAACAAACAAAGAAACAGTTTAACAATTTTATCCTGAAAGTAATTCTTATTTTACATTATTTATTGATGAGAAATAGAAATTGGGATTTAAAAGTGTATAGTTTAATGAAATGTAGGGTTCTTCTAGAACTAAAAATCTCTTTTTTAGTGTTTACTTTTATAATATATGAATGAAATTGTTCCTCTGTGCAACTAAAGAATATATAAACACTTGAATGGACAGCAAAGAAACCCAGGTGGCTTATAAAGGGAGTTATTTGTTCATTGACTGCTACTAAATATATGAGCAAGTCCAGATTAGTTATATATCTGACCTTATTTAAATAATATAGAGTTTTCTGAAGCCATTCCAGGAATTGTTAAATGTAGAGATCTTCCTTACTTTTTCTAGGGTCACACCTTAATAGATGGATATACTATATACTTTAATTTTCAATTTTCATATGTGACTTAAGAGACTATTTTATACATTCCAAACACTGAATTCTTACACTGTTGACTTTGATGTCATTCATATCATAATCACAAAAGAGAGAGCGAGAGAGAGAGAGAGAGAGAGAGAGAGAGAGAGAGAGAGAGAGAGAAGTGGGCAGTTTGAGAACTTTACTGCCCCTTGCTCCCTGTCTGTGTTTAGAAGGTCATTTAAGTTGAAGAATGCACCATCTTCACTGTTAGCATTCATTGGGCAGTAGTCTGTCACCAGCCTCTTTGACTCACAGAACTGTTAGCTAAAGCCAGGCATGACATTACATCTCTCCTGGGCCCAGAGCCCAGAAGATTACAACAAGTTCAAGTGTAGCCTGGTCTTATCTAGTGAACCCCAGTCTAGCCAAGACTACATGTCTCCAAAAACAAGGGGACAAAGCAATACAACCTGTTAGAATTGCCTTTTTTCTCCTTTAATAACTACCTCAAATAAGCATGAGATTTGAGAACAAACACTTGATGACTTTTGGAATAGTAGGGATATCTTACTTCGTTTTATTTTAAATAATAGAAACTTGCTTCTAGAAACACCATAAACTTAAGTACTGTAGGAATGCATAGGAAAGAAGGCTTGCAACCACATAGCTCAGGAGAACAGCAGTACACGTGTCTAAGGAAGCGGCACAAAGGTGCTAGTTATGCATGTGCTTCAGGCTTCTCCTCAGCCCAGAAAGCATGTTATAGCAGTTCATAGCATTCAACAGACATATTCTTCTGCTCCACTGGCCTCATCTGGGCTCACTATGTATATAACTAGATGAGGAAGAGCTGGCTGGCTTAAAGCTCCCAGAACAGCTCACTCACATGGCTGGTGTCGTGTGTGTGTGTGTGTGTGTGTGTGTGTGTGTGCTCACTTGAGTGGGTATGTGAGAGATTGAAACCCTGGTCTCCTCTATGCACTTCTCAACAACCTGAACGTGGCCTTAGAACCTCCTCTACTGTTTGGAACCAGCAGAATAGTTTCACTTCTGTCTCTTTGGTCTAGAATTTTGAAAATAATATTTTATCTACACAGGAGAGTCTACAGTCACTTTGACTTGCTTTCCTTCAGACATGGCACTGTCCTTCAGTGTTCTGAATAGTATATAAAGCAACCACAAGCCAGACTTTAGGGAACCTCCAAGCCCCTAGGACTTGACGAAAATCCCAGTGAGCATGTGCCATGTTTTAAAACTGGCCTGCTGGGAAACTGACAGAATCCTACACACCGTATGGGAAACACATGAGTAGGTTACTTCCTCGCATCTGGTTTAGTTATGAGGGGAGCCAAATTGGGTTGGATAGGAAAAAGCTGATAATCCATTTTGCAGAAAGGTAGAGATAAATGTAAAGGAAAAGGATCACAGCGATGTGCTTCCTCTGATCAGCTGACTAGTAGTGGTAAATCTGAAGAATAAGTATCAAATAGTGTTGTTGTCAAGAACACTGATTAGCATACAGACACCAGTTCTCCTTACTCTCCAGGAAAGACCTATCTTATTTGAATGTTAGGATATGGTTTCTAAAGGAACAATCAATAGGAAAATAAATGGGCCCTAATACAAACTCATTTTTACAAGTTGCTGATGTTGGTATTGAGGAGAAGGCTTGAGAGCATTAGGCGTTAGAATGCTTGCCTTTCAAAGAGGAGGTCTTGGGCTTAGTCCTCAGCACTGCAAGACAAACAGGAAAACCAGAAAACTGTGACTAATCATACACATGTGACATGAGATTTTGAGGCAACAAAAGAGTCACGTAAAATGACAAAAAAATGACTGCCCCACCTGGGAATCCTTCCCATATTCATTCACCAAACCCAGACACTACTGTGGATGCCAGCAAGTGCTGACTAACAGGAGCCTGGTATAGCTGTCTCCTGAGAGGCTCTGACAGTACCCGACTAATACAAAAGTAGAGGCTCACAGCTATCCATTGGACTGAGCACAGGTTCCCTAATAAAGGAGCTAGAGAAAGGACCCAAGGAGCTGAAGGCCTTGCAGCCCCTTAGGACGAACAACAATATGAACTAACCCTCAGAGTTCCCAGGGACTAAACCACCAACCAAAGAGTATACATGGTGGGATTCATTGCCCCAGCTGGATATGTAGCAGAGGATGGCCTAGTTGGTCATCACTGAGAGGAGAGGCCTTTGGTCCTTTGAAGGTTCTATGCCCCAGTGTAGGGGAATGCCAGGACCAGGAAGCCAGAGAGGGTGGTTGGGTGACCAGGGGAAGGGGGAAGGGGGGAGGGAATAATTTTTTTTTTTTTTGGAGGGGAAACCGGGGAAAGGGACATCATTTGAAATGTAAATAAAGAAAATATCTAATAAAAAAAAAGATTGAAGCAGGGCAGTGGTGGCACACGCCTTTAATCCCAGCACTTGGTAGGCATAGGCAGGCAGATTTCTGAGTTCAAGGCCAGGCTGGTCTACAGAGTGAGTTCCAGGACAGTCAGGGCTATACAAAGAACCCTGTCTCAAAAAACCAAAAAAAAAAAAAAAAAAAAAAAAAAAA
>JADRCD010216559.1:19742-37157 GCA_019843815.1 Montemys delectorum
AAAGAAAGAAAGAAAGAAAGAAAGAAAGAAAGAAAGAAAGAAAGAAATTACTTTAACTCTTGGTTATATAGGCAGAAATCTAAACAACTCAAAGGCACATTCAGAATAGTAAAAAACTGGAAACAGCACAAGTCTAACAACAGAACCACAGGAACTGCTTGTGGCATGTCCATTCCATGGAATACTACTAACTGGTGAAAAAGAACCAAAGCATAGATATGTCTTGAACCTTGAAATACATAAATCAAAGCAGCTAAGTACAGAGAGCACACAGTGCAGATGAGATTCTGTCAGCAGAGGGCTCTAGGACTTGTAGTGAAGGCTGACCTGTCAGCTGGGACAAGAGAGCTTTGGGCTAAGGGAGAGGCCTGACTGGCTACTGATTAGGTGGGCAATCGAGATTTCTCAAAATATACTAAATTGCAAATTCAGTTGCAAATTCAGGCCGTGATGTCATTGTATGTAAATTTTATGTTACTAAGATACTGAGAGAAGATGGGTATGGTGTCTGGACTGTGGCCCAGGAAGCTGGGTCTCTGGGAATTTGAGGCCAGCCTGGTCTATTTATAATAGTGAATTCCAGGCCAGCCTGGGCTACATAGCAAAACAAAGCAACAAAAATCAGAAAGAACATCTTGAAATCATATAATCTCACTAATATTTACCTAAGCAAAGGTATGTACGTCCAAGAGGGCCAATTAAACCCACATTCATAATTTAGGAAGTGTTAACAACTACAATTTTACACATTAAAACAATGAAAATGTAAATGTGACCAAAACTTCATTTCAAGAAAAAATTGTAACCTTTATTATTACACATCTGCAACTGTGTGGGTGTGCTGTGCATCGCCTTGGACAGCTGACCCCTCAGTCAACATTCTCCAGCTCCCTGCTCATCCCTGACTGTGAGGTCCCTTCTCTACCGTTCCCACCTGTTGTCTTTACTCTTGCTTTCTTCTCTTCACACTGCCTCTATTCTTGGGACAAGAGCTGAGTACCAGCACAATCTGTCAGCATCAGAGGTGACTGACATTTTCAGGTAGTCTGATGTCACAGTCCAGCACACCATATGATGGGCAGGCTCCCCACAGTTTGCTCAGCTTGGGTCTCACACCTGCCCTACACCTGCCCTTTATCTAGCTGTAAAGTTGATTCCCCACCCCCCAACTCTTCTTACACTTGCTAAGATCTCCAACCATCCTCATTTTTACAGCTTCTGTTCCTAGCAATCCAGCCTGGACCTTCACCAGGGCTAGCTTGTAACATGTCAAATGGTCACCCAGGCGTTGTGCTAATGGGAGCTTTAAGCCACCAGTCTCCTTTTCAGCTACTTCTGCATGAGAGATACACAACATTCTCAGAGTGTCCTCTGATCTAAAGAAAAGTGAAAGGCGAGTACAAATATGCAGCTTTGGAGGGAAAGTGTAGGCATTCTTCAGAATGAAAACTTGCTCGTCTCTCCTAGACCCTAGAAGGGCCATTTGCAGGGCTCTTTGCTATGTGGAGAAGCCCAGAGGAGCAGGACACATCCCTGTGAAGGTGAGTCTACTAGTATTAGTCACTAAACGAGAATTTGAAAAACAGCAGTATTCAGACCCCTGAGAAGAGCTGACCCCTCAACCCTCAAGCAGGCTCGGTGCTGTCCTATCTAACTTAAAACCCCCCAACCTCAGATAGACAAGGAGCAAAGGAGACCCATACCTCCACAGGAGCAGAGATAATAGATTGGAGCATATGACTGTCACCATGAACATATGCAAGCTGCAGAGAAAAAATGGAGGGTGGGGGTGTAGTTCAGGGATGGAACAGTGAACTAACACACACACACACACACACACACACACACACACACATACACACATACACACACACACCACAAGAGAGAGACAGAGAGACAGAAACGGAGACAGAGGCAGGGACAGGGAGATAGAGAAGAAGATGGGCATGCAAATGCAGGCCCACATGGGCAGGGATGTACACAGAACTGTATAGAACCCTGTCTGGAGGGAAACAGAACCCAAAGAGCAGCAGAGAACTTCCAAGTGTGTTGTGCAATATGGAAGAACAAAAGAATGAACTCAGTGAAACTGGCTGCATTCTGATGAGAAGACACTAAAGTTCTGGCGGTGTTACTGTTCTGATATGTAATTTAGGCATATGTAAATCAAGCGGGCATGACTGGCAATCTGACATCTGATGCAGAGGGAAGGTCCAGACCCAATTCCAGAGGAAGCTATGAGACTGAGGTGAGGGAGTAGATAAGTGGTAACGGGAGCCAGCCCAAGGGTAAACAGAGCCTTCCTGTGGAACTCAACAACACTGATCATGCACAGGTGGAGAAGAGTGAAAAACAGTCTGTGTAAGGCACACTCGTGTTCTGGAGATTTCCACACAGAAATCAATCTTTCCGCCTGGCTAGGTTGTGGATGTTCTCCAGGCATTTGTGCGTATAAGCAAGTATTTTCTGACTTCCGTGCTCCTGGTTTTGTGCATGCGTATGACTGAACTGTATCCCTGGGCTCCCTTTGGCTTTTTGAGACAGGGTCTCACTAAGTTGCCCAGAGTGGCTTGAATTCATGATTCTCTTACCTCAATCTCCTGAGCACTTGAGATTACAGGCCTGTACCACCAGGTCTTGTCCTAAGTGGGGAAGAAAGTGAGGTCTGAGGGAATTAGGACCAGAGTGTTCAAACAGAAAGGAAACTGGATATTGATTATGAGGAAGAAGCACAAGACATACTGCATCTGGTGCTTCTTATTAAAAAAAAAAAAAAACAAAAAAAAAAAAAAAAACAAAAAACTTGACCATAAATAGAACCAATGATGAGATTTAACTTCCTTTTTAAATTTAGCAATGTAGAAAATGTAGTGCAAACACCAGTGTTGTGTAATATAAACAGAAATGTTGAAGTCATATAAACACAGACCCCAAACTAAGCAACTGGGAAAAATGTTTATGAAACTAAATGTAAATGTTAAAATACTTGACAGAGTGAAAACTTAGAATATAGCTCACAAATGCTACTCAAGGCACTAGACATACAAAATACACCCAGCAGGCAGTCACTACAGTAAGACCTGAGACATGGCAGACAGAGCTGCATCAAGTCAACCCTTAGCTTCATAACCTTAGAGAAGTCTTTCAGGACCAACATTGATTAAAAACCATTTTTTCTTAAGTTCAGCAACTCTCCAATTTCACACATTTTTATTTTGCTCTTAAAGCCAGGTACGAAAAACAAAATTAAATGCAAACCCTTCTATTTCATTGTGTATATTATCTTCAGAGGTATAATAACATCCACTCAATGTTTACAACTCTTTTCCTTGATGGAGTGTTCTGGGGGTTTGTTTGACCTTTGCTTTCATTTGAAATATGCTTTAACCTTGTTTTGTTTTTCACTTCATGAGAATATAATTTTTTTATTTTATAAATACTTTAATAATATTTTGGAGCAGACCATAGAGAAGAGAGCAGCCACACACATAGCAGCCACAGCGGCCACAGGAGGACAGAGGGCTGTTTCATGGGGACAGAAGGCTGTTTCACGGGGACAGAGAGGAGCCATGTCCTGATTCTGTTGGGACATGTTAAATACAGTGTAATAAATCCACGGAGTTAGTTGGTAAATCCTGATAGGAAATAAAAGGCTAGGTGTTTGAAAAATAAGCTAAAATGTTGTCTCATAAGTCTTTAATACTTTAAATTTTTAAGAGATTTAAAAGGAGAAAAGAAAAAAATTAAGCAGTGTTTGAAACAGGAAGAATTTTATATTAACTTAAATGAAAATTAAGATGGCAGGATTAAGTACTTGAGGGGCTGGAGAAATGGCTCAGTGGCTCTGGCTCCTCTCCAGACTCGACCTGTGCTCAGTTCCCAGCAGCCACAGGGCACTCAATCACGGGGACTCCAGGGGAGCCTGACACACTCTCTGGCCTCCAAGGGTATTTACATGCATGTGGTGTACATATAGACAAGCAGGCATACACACATACACACAAATAAAAATTAAATAAAATTGCAAAAAGTGATTGACCATTAGAAATTTTAAATAAAGTTACAGACAGTCGAGAACCATCTGACAAGTGCTAGGAAGCAACCCTTGGTCCTCTGCAGGAGCAGCAAACGCCCTTAACCTCTGAGCCATCTCTCTAGCCTCTAAGAAATGTCTTTTCCCTTGATGTATACTCCGTATGTAGTAAACAAAAATAACAGAAAGCCTTTTTTTTTCCTTTTTGGGACTAAGTTCCTTTACAGACTAGGCTAAAAATCAAACTGTAGTCACTTCTACAGAAGGTCCTCATCACTAAAATGGAGCAAAGCTGTTGATCTGACCTTGCAGAAATCAAGATTAGAGAGAGAGCAGCCCAAGTTCAGAACGGACCAGTTTCAGTTGTCAGATCTTGAAGTACTGCGTTCACCGAGCAGCTACTTCCCCCACTGTCCAGCTTTGGCCCATCCCTACCCCTTACAAGGAAAGTCACTTTGAGGCCATCAAGTCTTTAGCTCTTTGTTTCTTCTTTACCAGCCTTTCTTTGTAAAACTCTTTTGTTCAGACCCGGAACACCTATCTGCCTTGTGCAATGAAGAGCTGTCCAATTCTGAATTAGAAAGAACTCCGATTAATATCTTCAAACTAAACTACAATTCTGTCCTTTGGACCCCTCTTGTTATTTTATTTGTCAAGGTTTAGTTGTTATTTTTTAATCTGTTCACTTGGAATTGTGAATAAGCTTCCTGTGTCTTATTTATGTAAATATAAAACAGATATCTTTTCTCTCGATGGTTAAGTGATCCTTTTAGAAGGAAAAAAGTACACCCCTACCCCACCCCACCCCCTCCCCGAGGTAGCAACCTCCATCTGTTTTGTGGTGATCATAGACTAGAAAAGAAACATACCTTGGTGCATAATAGATGCTGAATGGAATCTGGAATAAACACTCCCATTAAGGAAAGCCACCAGTAACCCCACTGGACCACAGGGGCTAGGACAGAGTGCTTGTGATCAAAAGTTTGTTTCTAGGAAGTGGTCAAGTACAAAGTATTTGTCAACCTAAGGCTAAAGAATGGGAGAAATTTACATTTGAAATGCAGCTGCCAGGACTTGGGGCTTAGCTCAGTAGAGGCCGTAAGTTCAACCCCCTGCGCAATAAAATAAAATAAAATAAAATAAAATAAAATAAAATAAAATGAAAATTAACAGAAAAAACATAGCTTTCTGCTCCAGGACCTACAGACCCAAAGTGAAGAAGACCCTGCTCTCTGTGGGCCTAGGGATCTCTGCCCACACTGCAGATGAATCTCCACTGTTCTGCAGCGCATCCTTTCTTTGTTTCTTTGTTTCTTCCTTTCTTCTTTTTCTATTTATTTATTTTCTTCTTGCCCCTGCTGTTTCTCCTGGGTCACATTGTAGCTGGCACTCTTAGCTATAGTCCCCTTTTGTCAGAGCTTATTTGCTTTGTTTACTACAACTCCAGAACAGAGTTTCAAATATAGATGGTATGGGCTAATTAGTTGAGTCCCTGTAACTTTGGGGACATCTTCCTTGGGAAGTCACATAGTAAGACATGTGGCTGGGTCTGGAGTCCTAGGACTTTGAAACACTGCTCGCTTGTCTTAGAGTTCTAATGATCACACCTTTACTTACCTTGATCTGTTGGGTTCTTCCAAGTTCAGTTTCTTCTTTGTCTTATCTTTGGACACTATCTTAACTTACAGGTCTGAACTTTTGGGCGGGGAGGGGGGCTTTCAACTTGGTTGGTTTTTATCTCATTTTCAGTACAATTTACAACATTGTCCCAGTTCCAGTCTGATTATACACGTGCTGAATGACAGAAAGGGTCTGGAATAAATACATTAAAAAAGAGGAAAAGCTGTGAAACTAAATGGCACACAGTAAGCCCTATTTGGGGGAAGTGTATGAGAAACTAAGTGGCACGCAGTAGGTCCTATGGAGTGTGTGTGTGTCTGAGATGTGAAGTAAGTAAGGAAATGCCACAGAATGTCAGCCGCAGCTCTTCACTCATCTTTGTCTTTTGCTCGGTGCTTGAGGCTGCGTGTGAACTCAATGTAGTTGAAATTCCCCTTTTTGTCAATGGGGGCCTCCTTGTACAGCTCATCCACGTCCTCGTCAGTGAAGCGGTCGCCCGTGATGGTCAGCAGCTTCCTCAGGTAATCCTCCTGGATGGTGCCTGTAGCTTCCTCGTCAAAGCAAGCGAAGGCATTCCTGATAACGTCCTCGGGGTCAGTGCGGTTCGTTCGGCTTCTCTCCAAACATGGTGAGGAACATGATGAAATTGCTGGGGCCTGGGGCCTCGTTCATCATGGCGTCCAGGTAGGTGTCGGTGGGGTTCTTCCCCAGAGAAGCAAGTACGTCGTGCAGGTCCTCCTTGTCAATGAAGCCATCCCGGTTCTGGTCGATCACGTTGAAGGCCTCTTTGAACTCTTGTATCTGGGGCTGGTCAAACATGGCGAACACATTGGATGCTGCGCGCTGAGGGTGCTTCTTGGTGGTCTTGCTCTTGGCTTTTTTGCTTAACATGGTGGCGGTTCAATTCTGACACACAAGAGGATCCGATCGGCGACTCAGGTCTGAACTTTTACAGAATATGTCTGCAAGTGATGGTTCAGAAAAAAAAAAAAAATTCCTGTTTGGCTATTGGGCTTTAGATGAAGATTTAGTCATGAGATCCCTGAGCAGAGGGAATACTGCTGCCACATCCTTAGGGGATGTAGTTCACATTTTACACTCACTCTTCTTTTGGTTTTCCCAATTGTAGAATTCTAGGGCTCCTTGCAGTTTACGGGCTATGCATAAGTGGGGCTGATCTGCAGCCTAAGCTCTGCTATCCCCACTGCCGGGTGACAGGAGGCCTCACACAGTATGTGCCCACTGAAGCCACCGTCTAATACACTTATTACATTTATTCTCCATGGCCTTCCTTCCCTCAGTAACAACCTGTTTCCTACCTTTAGGTCTTTTAGTTCCCAGAAGGTAGATGGCCTTCCAAAGAAGCAGCAGACATAGGCTGAGGCTGCATCTAGGCTGGCTTTGGTAGCTCTCAGGAGGAGCTCCAGGGTTGTGGACTTGACCTCCTGCTTTGGTGTTCACATACATAGATTTACATAAACAATTGCAATGAATAAGACACAGAGGGGCTAGAGAGATGACTCAGCAGTTTAGAGCGTCTGCGTCTGCTGCTCTTGCAGAGGACTCCAGTTCTAATCCCAGCACCCACATCAAGTGCTCACCAGTGCCTGTGTCTTCAGCTCCAGGGGATCTAATCTCTTCTTATGGCCTCCATAAGCACTGCTTTCATGTATACAGACTCATGCACACATGCACATATGTGAGAAATGTGGGTGCTTTTTTTTAAGGTTGTTAGCTTACCAATGACAAATAGTCCATAATCTTCCCCATTATTATTCTTCCACATCTTGTAAAATTTCTATGCCAATCTCTTAATCTTCCTTACCTGGTAAGACTTTTGTTTATACAAGTTCTACCTCCATCTCCAGAACTTGATGGCCTGGGACAGCCAGCTCTTTCTCCCTTTCCTTCAATTTCTTTACAACTAGTCAATCAAGAAAGCCTCAGACTAGAGAGACAGCTTAGTGGATAAGAGCACCTGTTGCTCTTGAAGAGGACTTAGGTTCAATTCCCAGTGCCCACATGGTCGTTCACAAACACCCCTAACTCCAGTTCCAGGAGAGCTTATGCCTCTGACCTCATACATGGTACATAGTCATAGATATAGTCAGATTACTTGAACATAAAATGCATAACCCTAATAAAAAATTTAAAAATAAAAGGCTATGAAGTTGGATCCCTAGCCAATGAAGAAAAAACCCCAGTCCTTAGAATAAATTAACAACAAACAAACAAACAACGCCAGCATACTTGCTTACCCAGTCTGGGTCATGGCTCACGTTTTCAGAAGCAGTTGCCTTGCGGAGTTGCTTTCCTTTGTTCACATGCTCCTTTGTGTGAAGCTGAGATAGTGTTTTGTTTCTAACACACATAATTAAAGATGAAATCTTTTAAAAAGTCTGAGAGAAAAGGGACACAAAGATCTATGTAAATGCTGATCGCTGTAAATTACTGTCGGAAGCATCTCTGCGGAGCCTGGCTTCGTAAGGAAGCTGATTGAGTCACAGATCCTACTTCTAGGAGGTTACCTATAAGCCGAACAATGGGGTTGTCTCTTGATGTGACACCACTTTTCCTGGGGAGTCTAAGTCTGTTCACCCCAGGTAGAGAGGGTAGAGGCAGATGAGAGGAACAAATCCACCCATCTCACTTGGTGACCAATAAGTTTAACTAGGTTAAAGAGAGATGGTTATACAGTGAAAGAATTTTCTTCCCATCCCCCAGCAATAGTACACATACACACACACACACACACACAAAACATACCCCCCCACACACACATAGATAGGTAGATAGATAGATAGATAGATAGATAGATAGATAGATAGATAGATAGATCTCCTCAGGGAGGGGCAGGCTTTGCCCTGTGGACCTCATGTCCTTTCTGCTTCCACAGGGAATGTGAGTGGGCTCTCCTTCCAGATGATCAGAGCTACTATGATCTCAAGATGGCAATGCTGCATCATGCCCTGAGGATGGAGTTTCACAGTACTTGGCATTGAAGGGGAATGATCTACAACTCCCCATGGATAGCAGAATCCACAGCCATTCATGCCTTCTATATAGTGGTGTAGTATTTGTCCAAAAACCTGCACCTGTTCTCATACTTCAAAGTATCTCTAGACCACCTGTGATACCCACTACAATATAAACATAAATATAAATAAGGGTTTTTTTCATATTGTTTAAAGGATGATATCAAGAAATACCAGAATCTCCTCAATACAGATGCAACTTCTCCCTGAACTTTAAACCATGGTTGTATGACTCCTGCTATATGAAGCTCTTACGCACAGGGGATCCACAGTACATGTTTGTTATTAATTTTTCAATGTTGTTATCTCTTTTCTTTTCCTTCTGGAATTTGTCTAGTTGAACATGAAACTCTTGAAACTGCTTCCTATGCTTCTTAAAATGTTTTTGTTATGCGTTTTTCTCTTTGTTGTTTTGTTCTGCATCTTAAGGATTTGCTTGATTTTATTTTCTGGATCCCCAACTTGATATTTTCCCATGCCCACTGTATTCTCTGGGCCCACTGATAGTTTTACTTTCATAAGCATATTCTAGTTCTTCCTAACCGTGGTGTAGGGACGATTTATTTTATGCAGCAGTGACAGTGCTGTGCACACTAATTAGAACAGATTATTTCATAAGCATTGCTGTATTGTCTCAGAACACCACCCCCCACTAAAGAAGCAAGGCTCTCTGGAGGAAAGGCTGACAAGAGATAAGAGAGACACACAAGAGCTTGCTAGAGCAAGAAGCAAGGAGTGCTTCGCAGTGGTGGCTGAGGCTTTGTGAAAGGGTGGAGGGGCCATGGGGCAGGAACTCCCGCTGGCCAAGTTTGGAACAACAGGAGCAACAGTAGGAACAATAACTGATGAACCAAAACAAAGCGTGCAAAAGAAGATGAGTTTATGGTGCTAATTAAAAAAAAAAAATCCTCAAGGAATCTTAAGAAAACCAGCAATACTTCAAAAACTACCAAAGCCATCTCTCCAGTCCCATAAAGCTCAGCATTATTTTCAAAAGGAGGTCTTAAAACAAAAAGAGTCAAACATTGATCCTGTGTTTGCTGTATGACTTACACTTCTGTGTTACCAAATAATTGATAAGAAGTTTCTCTTCAGAGATATATTTTCGGAAATAAGTGAAGAATGCATAAGATTTGGAAAGCAAATATCCAGGTGATTCTTTGTCAACTTGACAAAAACTTAGACATGGCTGGAAAGAGGGAATCTTACTGAGAAAAAAAATGCCTCCATCAAATTGGCCTGAAGGCAAGTCTGTAGGGCTGTTTTCTTGATTGACGTTTGATGTGGGAGGGCCCACTGAGGGTGGCACCACCCCTGGGCAGGTGGGTAGTCCTGAGTTGTATGAGAAAGCAGGCTGAGCCAGCTGTGAGGGAAAGCCAATAAGCAACTTCCCTCATGGCTTCTGCTTCAGTTCCTGCCTCTGGGTTTCTTCGGAGATGGAGTCCGACCTGAGAGTTGCAAGCTGTAAGCTGAAATAAACTGTCATATGTTTTATCATAGCAATAGAAACCGTAGCTAAGGAAACCTCCTTATGCAACAGCCTATGTCCTGATGGAGGTAGTGGACGTGTTGTGTTCTGGGAGGAGGCACGGTCATCAGCTGCAATGCTATTGGGCCCCCTCCAGTCAAACCTCAGCAAATGAAGCCTGCAGATCTAGCTAGCATAAGACAGAGGACCATGCTGCAAACATGGTGGAGGTGCATTCTGCAGAATCCACACTGGGAACCTCCAGAGCAGGAGCCTAAGCTCTTGAAAAATAAGACGTTGAAGGTCAAAAGAGCTAGCACGGATTGAGAAGACACAGCCATTGTATGTTCAGGGACATCTGAACACTGATTATTTCTTGATGTTAAGGGATCACCATCACTTTGTACATATGATAACAATATTGAGTTGCATCCTTTTTTTTTTTATAAAAAGAGATACACATAGCATTCTGGGTGACTGATAAAGTGCTGCGAGGCTGGGGGATGGAGAAGCATTCTACGGCAGCAATTCTCCATGTGTTGGTGGCCACCGAGGTTGAGCAGCGAGGACATGGAGCTTTTGAATCATATCTCTACTTCTGTACATGCTTGGAACTTTCCAAAATGCAAAATTGAGAGACAGATGATAAATTCAGGGCCATGCTTACATCTCACATCACAGCTAATTTGATTCATGTAATGCATGCTTGGAAATCTGGAACAAAACAGGATGATGATCAATAAAACTTTGTCCTTTCTTAGAATGAAGTCGAGCGAATAGACCTAAGGTATGCAAGGTAATGCTTGATTTTGCTAACAAGAGAATCAAGAGTTAAATGATACAAAGAAAACTTTCCCACTCACCAGATCAAAACAAAACAAAACAAAACAGCGAAACCTTAAGAACTTGCTACACTGGCATGGCTGAAGGAAGAGCAAGACTTCCGGCACAATGGGACATGGTTCAGCTTTAAGGGCAAAGCCTAGCAATGCCTATCAACGTTTATAAATACATTTCCTTTTGACTAAGCAACCTATGTGTAGCGGTGTGAATGAGAAGCATCATCTACAGAGGGAGAGAGTCAGACGCACTGTGCTGTAACTCGTGAGGAGACGGTGCTCTAGGAGGAAGAGAGTGAGCACTGTGAAGATCTCAGGGGCCACATATCCAACACAAGGCAGAAACTTGGATAGTGTTAGGGTGCTGAACTGTGTTCCCCCAAAAGGTATGTCAGAGGTCTTCACTCCCAGTACCTCAGGGTACTTATTTGAGATAGGTCTCTTCAGAAGTAATCATGCTAAAATGGGGGATTTCTGGAACCAATGTGTCTGTTAGGGGGAGTTTGGAGCAAGACATTGGTATAATAAATATGCTGTGAAGAATGGATGAAAGAATGTAAATATCATCAGTTTGCTTTGGCAACATCTAATGTATTGATGGGTGAGTACATTCCTGAAAGGATGAAGGCTAGAGGCCAGGATCTGGTTCTCCAGCCTTTCTGAGCAGGTAGGTACCACTGTGCCATACCTGCTCTTGGACTTCCGGTATCCAGAACAGATTGACACTCTGGGTCTCGGTTGTTCAACCTCTTGGGCTGTGCAGTTTTACTGTGGAAGCCTCAGCCAGCCCGTGAGCGTAGTATGCCATGTTTTCTGTGACACGGGAAGAGATGTAAATACACCCATCCACATTTGTTCATATTTGCACAGAAACAAATAAATGTGATGAGGATGGGTGAGGTTGCAGAGCTATCCTTTTACTTTTTCTTGATTTCTTTTTCAAATGTGAAACTTAAAAACCATGAATATCAATCAGCCTGTGATTTTAGCTTGGAGGCCAGAATTGCCTAACGCTCAAACCAGTTGCTCCCTTGTATTTCCTGGTCTTTCTCTTACTGGCTGATGGCTTTGGGCAAGCATCTTGCAAGATAGTTGTTTTTGTAATGACGAAGGAAAGTTATCCTGTTTGTGTGGGTGACTGTGCAGCCACCTCTGGCTCCCCACTGTGTACACTCCAATCTGTGCTTTGTGTAAATGGGTAGCAGCAATCGCCTGAGAAGTACAGAGAGCTGGTGCTGTGGCCTCAGGTTATAGGTATCCAGGGGAAAAGGGACACATCTCAGGCCAGAGCTGGCTGGCTTTTTCCTTTCTGCCTAAGTATTTCAAGTGGAGAGATAATGAGAGGGAAATTCTTTCAGGGAGAGCTGGCATGCATAAAGGGGATAGCTTAGCCTGGTGGTGGTGGCCTACACCTTTAATCCCAGCACTCAGGAGGCAGAGATAGGCAGATCCCTGTAAGTTCAAGACCAGGGCTACATAAAGAAACCCTGTCTCAAAAAACAAACAAACAAACAAAACTCAAAACAACAACACCTCCCCCCCCCAAAAAAAAGAAAAATGAAGGGGAGATTTGCTTTTGGTACTTGGAGACCAGGGGTCCCTGTATCCTTGTGGATGTCTATCACAATGCAATAGTGATGGATTTCTGGGATGTCTGCTGGTCGGATCTGGAGGAGCCAGCACTGCCCCTCAGCTTTACTGTTTCGAGTTACCTTTACCTTGCCTTAGAGTCTCTTCCCAGGAAGCTCAGCTCAATCCTTCATCAGGGGTTCTAGGTGGTGCAGCTCCTATCAGTTTGTAGGAAAACAAGAAAGAATGAAGAAAAGACCACAGACTGGCTCCCTTGAAACAGCAGGTTTTATGTGGAATAGATAAGGCCCTGTGGGGTGATGGCTCCATGGGTCCCCAAACAGCTTAGAGGACAGACTACTCGATTTACTCTCTGCTTCTTAGCAGAGCTAGGATTCGAGTGCCTCAGTTTCCCCAGTGGAACAGCTTCAAAAGGCTGTTTTAAGAATCACTAACTCACTGCTTGAAGCCATGCCTGGGAACAAGTCTTCCCATAGGATACTCAGAGATGTGAGCAAATTTAAAATTTTTTCTTTTGTTCGTTTGGTGGAGGTGGATTGATTGTACGGGATATCTTGGTACCTTTTTGTAATGTAGTTAGTTCATGTTTCAAAATATTATTTTAAGACCAAGTTCCCAGGAAGTCCCCCTCTGAACAGAATCACTTATGGAAAAATGTATAAAGGAATCATATCAAAGGCCTTGACATTATACATTAATATTGAAATTCTTCTAAAGATTTATTATCTTAAGATTACGGGTATGTGTGTGCACGTGTGCACATGCGCGAGGGTGCCTGTGGAAGCCAGAAGTGAGCATTCAGCACTCTAAAAGTAGAGTTCTATGCTGTTCAGTGACCAGCACCTTGTGGGTGCTGGGCATTGAACACAAAACCACTCACTGTAAGAGCAGTGAACGCTAATCACTGAGCCATCTCCCCAGAAGTTCTTTTCAGTTGAAATTGCATTAAAACTAAAACTGCAAGCCAGGTGATGGGGGCTCATGCCTTTAATCCCAGCACTTGGGAGGCAGAGGCAGGAGAATTTCTGAGTTCAAGGTCAGC
Organism: Montemys delectorum; assembly: GCA_019843815.1. Classification (NCBI taxonomy): domain Eukaryota; kingdom Metazoa; phylum Chordata; class Mammalia; order Rodentia; family Muridae; genus Montemys; species Montemys delectorum. Next base: position 33,370 of record JADRCD010216559.1, read on the forward strand.
CTGGTCTACAGAGTGAGTTCCAGGACAGCCAGGGCTACACAGAGACACCCTGTCTCAAAAAACAAAACAAAACAAAACAAAACAAAACAAAAAGAAAAAAAGAAAAAAGAAAAAAAGAAAAAAAAGAAAAGAAAAGAAAACTAAAACTGCTTTTTTCCTGGTCTCTAAATTTATGAAGACAATGGTATTCAATCCCTTTTCCTTTTCCTTTTCCTAATCCTTTTGGCTTTTAAGACAGAGCCTCACTCTAGTCCAGGTTGGTCTGGAACTCATATCAATCTTCCTGTCTTGGTGCCTAGTTATCAATCTTATACACATATTTAACACCAAACATTTTGTTCTAAATCTGTGTTTTGTGTTTGGGGTGGACATGATAGGGAGGGTGGACTGGGGAGTGGGTAAGTGTATGTGTACCTGTGATCTGTGTTTGGAGGTCAGGGGTCAACTGCAGGTGTTGTTCCTTAAGATGGCTGTCCATTCACCTTGTTTTTTGATACAGGTCTGTCACTCAGACCTGAGGCTTGCCCATTGGGCTAAGGTGGCTAACCAGTGAGTACTAGCCATCCCTCTGCCTTCCCAGCACTGGAACTACAAACACATACCATTATACAACAATGATAGATTTTTCACATGGGCTCTGGCAATTGAACCCAGTCCATTTCTTAATACAGATTTCCAAAATAGGTCATGTTTACATAGTGCCATGATTAGGATCTAGAATGTCTCACCCACAGGCCAATGTATTAAAGGATTGGTCCTGACCTTGGCCATACTGGAAGTTGGTGGAACCTGCAGAAGGTGGAACTTAGTGGAGGAAGGTAGGTCATTGGTCCCTGAAGAAGATCTTAAATATATATACATATATTTACATATATTTCACTACTAGTATAATTACTGACTACACAGTTGTTCCTTGCTACCTACCAGGAACTGGTTCCAGGAGAGCCGCAGATACTCCTCAGCTCAATTCTCTTACATAAGGAGCCTTCCCATAGTTACCATCTCTTTCTCTTTCATCCCTACGTGGCCGGCTCACAACACCTGAGTTGTACCTTCTGTGTGACACTATTACTGGGGAGATGTAAACGTCTACTCACCCCAGAGAGGGCACTGACAAAGTCCTAAGTCAGTATAAAACCAAAGCCCAAATGATGAAATAATGCATTTACTAGGGTTACTTACAAGAATATGGATTTGGAATAACTTCTGAATGACTGAATGACTCAAAGATAGCAGCACCGCCAAAAGCACACCCCAGCATGAGTGGCTCTACTCACCGAAACTGACAGCCTGGATCACACTGCATAACTTTGAAGCAGGTCAACAAATTGCTCTATTGGTGAACATAGAGGTGGCTTTCCTTCATGATGATAGGTGCCCTGTGCTCCTTTGGATCTGCTCTTGTTTGTTCAGTTTGGCCCACCTTGAGAGCATTTAGATTACTTACAAAGAGCAGCAGAGGATAGGCTAGTATATATCTACTGGACAGAACCCTAGAACTGGCAATGCTGATGATAAGCCAGGTGCTTTGACTCCATCCACATTAGCAAGTTCCCTTGTGTGGGGACATTGCATTGTTTTCAATGGATGGTGTTCATTTCAGCAGTATGTGACTAAGCCTGTCTTCACAACAGGATAGACTGCCTTCATTCATAGAGTAGCTGACATTTGGCCCCTCACATATGACCAGGCCTGGGGCCTCTGGACCTCCTCACTAACTAAAGTGCATTTTCTGTCAACAAGAGATACAGGCCAGTGCAGAGCTCATGGTGAGGTGGATGCATCCACCCTCAGGCAAGCAACATTGAGACATTCTAGATCTGTGATATACTCCCCTCCCCGCCATGAGCCCATGCTCCGTGGCTCAGCCATCATGGTGTCAATTGCCATAGACCTGTCACCCTGCTTTGTCTTGGCACCCCCTATTCCACAGGCACTCTCCTCCCTTTTCTGCCATGCTGGTGATTATGGGCACACCTTCTGTGGTTGACTTTCTGGTCCTCATTGACAGTGAGCTCCTGTGGGGCAGGCGCACACTACCTTCGCGCATGTCTGCAGTCACAGATAAATTCAGAGACAGGGTCCAGCCTGGTTAGAGGAACCTGTCTAGTGTTACTGGCTGAAAGTTAGCTGTCAGGTGGGTTTTTCTGAAAGATAAGAAATGTCTCATATGAACGCATATGATTAACCAACCCTTCAGGAAAACACCTCAGGGGGAGTAGAGGGTACCCCATGGAAAATGCCACATGGCCTAGGGTGCGAAGGGGTAGGTGTGGCTTGACACACTGGAGGCACAGCTCTGCTTTATATGGAAAGCGGCAGCTCCTTAGCATGTATGTGCAGGAATCCTGGCCCTGTGCTGCCTCTCAGGTCTCTCCCCAAGGCTACCCAGAGGCTGTCCACAGCAGGCCTCACTCCAATGACCCGCTGGCTGGTTGGTCGCTTCCTCAGGGCAGCTGAGTGTGACAGTGCCAGCCTTCCACTGTGACATGAGACCATCTCTTGGTCTCAGACATGCAGCTTCAGTTTCTCTAGAGTCTCCGTCCTGCGAGAACATCTCTGCTTTTCACTGTTTCCCAAGCAGGCTTCCCTGCTGCAGAGGAAGTCTGGCCTCCCTTCAGCATGAATGCAGCAGTGTACTTGGCAATTACATGCAGGTTCTTTAAAAATAGTACTTATTTTTTCAATTATAAAAATAATGCATGCTTATAATAGAAAATTAGGAATATTGAAAACTGAAAGGGAAGAAATAATTATCCTTGACTTCAGCGCAGAGAACACCCACCGCTAACATTTTAGTAGATTTCCTTCCAGCCATTTTCTATGAATATTTATATGATCGAGTTCATTTTCTGGGTACACTCTTGCACTTTCAACCTAACCTTGTCACGCAGGCACCACTGTTCTCTATTGTATGTAATCATAGCAGATATCAACTATACACAACTCTTTCTAAGGATCAGTAAAAGTGAAAGCAAATGAACGATCCTGGGAACAGAGCTAGCTCGGTAACAGAGCACCCGCCCAGCATGCATCGAGCTCCAGGTTCGATCACCAGCTCTTCAAAAGTAAGCAAGTACTAAATAAAATTGAACGCATGTATTCATAATCATGCTGCAGCTCCCGGAAGCAGTAAAAAGCAAAGCTGGCAGGAAGATGTGCCTTGGCAAGGGCAAGTGCTCCATTCTGCCTCTCCTTGGAGAGTTCCTCTACAGACTGATAATAATTATATGCTGAAGTGTGTGCTTAAGTTTGACTTTTATTCCTTAACCACTCCACGTGTGCATGTATTCGGCATACGTTGAATGCACGCTGAATAAACTGTGGGAAGCCAGAGCCCTGCCCACAAGCTCCCTTAGAGTGGCAGCCGTTGAGAGCTTCTAGCACACTGACAGGAGATTCTTCATTCTACTCATTACCAAGATCCTCTTACTGGGGTGAGGAAACTACCATCCGTGACTACAGAAGGGCAAACATGAAGCTGCGGTCCACTCTTCCCTTCTTACTTTTCTTTTTCTTGCAGTTAGCACTTCTTTTGTTCTTGTGTGTCTGTTTGTGTCCTGACTGTTGTCTTAAATCCCAAACTCCATGCCCCGTGTCCACATTTCTTCACAGGATAACAGGTCCCAAGCATCCCGTGTACAGGCTGTGTGAGCGAGATGCTTGCTAGCAGAAATGCTCTGAATTGGTTTGCTTTGTTTTCCTCTAGCTTTCAATATGCACAAGGAGTCTAAACATGAAGTGTGTGTGTGTGTGTGTGTGTGTGTGTGTGTGTGTGTGTGTGTGTG
>JADRCD010216559.1:37167-65279 GCA_019843815.1 Montemys delectorum
GTGTGTGTGTGTGTGTGTGTGTGTGTGTGTGTGTGTGTGTGTGTGTGAGAGTGTGTGTGTGTGTATTCCACAAATGTCTTGCACACAGCCTGCAGGCAGCTTTGTACAGTGTTTTTTAGTGTGCCTGTGTTTTGATTGTGACCTCCCATGGTGGTTAGACGTGACATCTTCTGCTTGGAAGCATTTCAGATTTTGGATTAGAGGTTCTTTTTTTTTTTTTATTAGATATTTTCTTTATTTACATTTCAAATGTTATCCCCTTTCCTGGTTTCCTCTCTGAAAATCCCCTATCCCCTTCCCCTCTCCCTGCTCACCAACCCACCCACTCCTGATTCCCTGTCCTGTCCTTCCCCTACACTGGGGCATCGAGCCTTCACAGGGCCAAGGGGCTCTCCTCCTACTGATGTCCCACAAGACCAGCCTCTGTTATATTTGCAACTGGAGCCATGGGTCCCTCCATGTATACTCTTTGGTTGGTGGTTTAGTCCCTGGGAGTTCTGGGGGTACTGGTTGGTTCATATTGTTGTTCCTCCTATGGGGCTGCAAACCCCTTCAACTCCTTGGGTCCTTTCTCTAGCTCCTTCATTGGGGATCCTGTGCTCAGTCCAATGGTTGGCTGCGAGCCTCCACCCCTGTATTAGTCAGGCACTGGCAAAGCCTCTCAGGAGATAGCTATATCAGGCTCCTATCAGCAAGCACTTGTTGACATCCACAATAGTGTCTGGGTTTGGTGACTGTATATAGGACGAATCCCCAGGTTTCTGGATGGTCTTTCCTTCAGTCTCTGCTCCACACTTTGTCTCTGTATTTCTTCCCATGGGTATTTTGTTCCCCCTTCTAAGAAGGATGTAAGTATCCATACTTTGGTCTCCCTTCTTCTTGAGCTTCATTTGGTCTGTGAATTGTAGAGGTTCTTAATCCATGCTCTCAGTTCCCCTTCCTGTGAGTGTTTTCTGGAATCATCTACCCTGATCCAGTGACCACCTTGCAGCAATGTGTTAAAGGCCTGGTCCTAGCCATGTCACTTCAGAAAAACTATAGGGCTTGGTGGAAGGAAGTTTTGATACATCCTGAATTAGAAGGAGAGAGAGACAGAGCCATTGTTGGGTACTTCTGTGGGTAGATGTGGCATCGTTTCTAATTCTGCAGAGACAGATGAGGAAGATCAGTGAGCAAAGTACTATCAAGTTTGTCACATACAAAATTTCCCTGCCCCAACTTGTCCCATCTGTCCCGAGGTCTTCAGTCTGGGACAGTGGAGACCATGCCCATGACCTGCCTGTCCAGGCACTGGAATGGGGTATGGCTCTTAAAATGTATGCAGGCCATTTATGAAAAGGATCTTTCAGAGGGATTAGAATTCTTGCATATAATCTCAGATCCTTACTCATTTCTTATCCTGTGATATTGAGTAACCTCTTACAGCTCCGGAAGTTCTTAGTTTAATAAAACTTTAAAACCATCTAAAGTCACTTTGCAAAGGCAGACGATTACAGTAGGTTACACTGATTTTCCTCAGGGGCATTCTAGAGATCACTGGCTTAGCACACTGAAGCAAACCAAGGCTAGGGTTCATCATAGCTGGCCTCATCTGACTGCTTCCTGCCAAAGGAAATAGGACCTCTCATCTCTCACTTGGCAAATATGGTCTACAGAAAAGAATTGTTATTCCCAGGTTTCCCTACAGCTTGATCTTCCACCAGCACATCATGGGAACGACTTGTGTGATTCTCTAGTTGTTCCTGTAGAGCTAGACTATAGAAGCGGGGGAGATGGTCAAACATCCTGTGAATATAGAGATGGGTGGTGAGTGTAGCATGTGTTGGGTGAAGGCAGAACACAGCTTGATTGCAGGCATGACAAGCAGAACACTGAGGTGATCAGGGCTGGAGGCGATGCTAGAGCTCAGCCTGTCCACCCCGTGAATGAGAACATTACTGGGCTGGCTGAGCAATAAGACACAAGTAAGTAGGGTTTCTAGCTGAGACTCCTTCTAGCCCTGCCCTGCTCATGTCCACATTGTCATGTGAGAGAAAAGTGTGCCTGTTTTTAAACCACATTGATTTGGGGTCTCTGCTAGTTAGTTTGTGTCAATTTGGCAGAGTCACGTGGTGAAAAAGTCCCTTCAGAGGAAGAATTGCCTCCATCACATGGCCTGTGGGCACGTCTATGGGATACTTTTCTGATTAAGAATTGCTGTGGGCTTATATATTTCAAAAGTATTTACATACCCAAAAGAAACATAGATCATTAACTAGGGAGGTTGCTTGTAAGAGAACAACAAAGAGTGAGACTGAATGCTTTGCCTGACGTTTGTAACTCTTGTATCAAGTTTGAAGAAGAGGACTTTATAAGTTACTCTTTCTTTGAGATGAATGCTTTTCCAAGTTATCACAGCTAATGAACCAAATTCTTACCCTCACCCAATGTCTGCTTGCCACCCTCCTGTTCATTGAAACAGTTGGTGAATGACTTTATGGATAGACCATCTTAATACCCTCACCATTTCTTAAATGAATGTAACCTGTTCTCTGTGGCCTGAGAATAAAGTCATTCACTAAAGTCAAATAGCTTTGACCATAGCAGGAAGTCTGTATCCAAAAGTGGAGCCTACAATTCATTTCTTGGTGCAGCAGAACTATCAACTCTCAGCTTAGCTACGATGGAGGTAAAATCCTTTGGTGATGTGAGGGTCATTGAAGTATAGCCTTATTACAATGAAATCCAATGTCTAAAAATTGTTCTTATTTTGGGCTTGTACCACAATAAGAGCCAAGATTTTAAACTCTACTAAATACAGAACAAACAAAAAGAGTTTATATATTTATGTTCATTTAGGAAAATACTAGTAGTGATGTATTATTTTGAAGTATACAGTTAATATGTTTGGAGTTATTTAAAATTTATATTGAGAAAAATGTATTTTCACTATTGCTGTAGATGAGCATCTACATAAGACTGTTAAATTGATTGTTGTTTTATATCAAACAATTTTTATAATACTTATTTGTATTGTTATAAGATTTTATAAATTTTAAGGAATATGACAAAAAAGATATTATAGGTATTGAAGGGTGCGTCTCTGGGAGGAGTGAGGGTACAAAAGGGAAACAAGAATGTGATTTAATTTTATTTACTTAAAATATGTTTTTAACTGTTAACAAAGTCAGATAAATTGAAATCATTAACTTTTCTCATCATAATGCAATAAAAGTTTAAAAAAAAAGAAAAAAAGAATTGTTGTGGAATGCCAAGCAGTGGTGGCGCATGACTTTAATCCCAGTACTTGGGAGGCAGTGGCAGGTGAATCTTTGAGTTCAAGGCCAGCCTGGTCTACAAAGCGAGTTCCAAGATAGCCAGAGTGCCTCCAATAAACAAACAAACAAGCAAGCAAGCAAACCACAGATTGATGTGTAGGGCCCAGCCTACTGTGGGCAGTACCAACCCTGGGCAGGTAGCCCTGGGTTATTTAAGAAAGCGGGCTGAGCAAGCCATGAGAAGCAAGCCAGTCCACAGTGTTCTCTTGTGGTCTTCGCTTCAGGGTTGCCCTAGGTTGCTACCTTGAGTTCCTTCCAGGGCTTCCCTCAATGATGGATTGCAACCCATGAACTCAAATTAACCCTTTGCTTTCTAAGTTGGTTTTGGTCAGTCTTTTATCACAGCACCAGAGAAGCAAACTAGAACAGGGATCTTTTTTAGGGCAGCTGAGCCAATGCTCAGGCTAACAACCAAGGCCACACTCAGTTTCCTCTTGTGTCCATTGTCCCCCTTCATACTGCAATCTGTAAATGTGTTGCTACAAGCGATTTCTTCTTGCATTCCTCCCCCTCCCCTCTTCTGCCCAGTAACCTCTCACTCACCCTTGATAGCCCACAAACATCCCTGTCTCCAGGAGCCTTCCTTGACTCACTCCTTACTGGGTAGGATTCGTTATTGAGCCCGCAGGAGAGCTTCCAACTGTCTGTCTTTACTATGTGTAACCCTAATCAATTGCTCAGATGTCATCGACTCTCAGACAAAACTGTAGTTTTCTTACAGCCGGGGATCCTGTCTAGTCTTCAACTGGGCCCAGACTCCGGCACATAGGCTGGTGCTCACTAAATTGCTGGAGAACGTGACTGGACAATGCCTCCTCTTTTGCAGGTGTGCTAGCTGTTTGCAGCTTGATGCTGGAGTGGGGCTGGTCTGGGCTAATCAGGAGAAAGGGCCGATTGCCTGTTGTGGTATTACTTCCTATCAGACTGTGGCACCTGAGCCTTTGCTCACGTGTTCTTCGTGCCGTTTTCCTGTTCTTTTGCAAGCAGTCTTTCATCCATTTCATTAACCAGTGTGCCTACAAGATGGGTACCACGGCCAGAATGTGACCTGCCCCTTGTATATCCTGTGTTGGAGACCTGGTCCTCACTGTGTGGTTGAGGCGGTGTGAACCTTTAAGAGGTGCTGCTCTGTGGGAGTCCTTAGGTCAGCTCGGGACACTGTCCTGAGGAGAGATTGTGAGCTCCTCTTGTGCTTCCTGCTTCGAGAGGTGATCCTTCCTCCTACTCCTCACTTTCCCACCAGTGTCCGGTACCGCGGTGTGCTGTGGCGAGAGGGCTTCGAGCTGAGCAGAGGCAGGCATTCCTGTAAAACAGTGAGCTAAATAGTTTAAACCACTCGTAGTTCATTCAAGTGTTGAAAGGCAGACTAACACAATGGGCCCCTTAAAATGCTTTAACTATTTTAGAATATAATTAAGGTTTTCAGACGACAGTGGCAAACATGTTTAATATCTATTGGAAAAGCATCTAAGTAAAGCCAGGCTGAAGTAAGTAGATAAGGAAGTGGTGATGGGGGGGCAGAGTCTTAATAATAATGATGTCACCAGGAAGGGGAAGGGAAGCAAGGCGGGAGGGAGAGAGACAGAGAAAGACAAGAGACACAGAGAAAATCCCTGTGTGGTAGCCTGCTCGGTGCACTGGGAGCTCTGTGGGTGTTGGGGACAAGGCAGCCACCATTCCTGTTCTGAAAAAAAAAAAAAAAATCTCACCTAGACCCCACTGTCCGGTGGAAACAGACCATACGTGGGACTGAAAAGATTCTAGCAGAGACAGTCTTCAAAAGAAACAAATGCAATTAATTTTAATTTTTAAAAATGTGGGGCCTGGAGAGATGGCTCCGTGGTTAAGATTAATGGTTACTTGTACCTTCTTTTGAACTCGTCCGGCGCCAGCATGTATATATGTGGCACATACCCATACCTGCCAGCAAGACACCCCTATACATAATATACAATAATTAAATCTTTCTGAAAATTGCTTTCTAGCCCAATATCAAGAAAAATAACATTTCACCAAAAAGCTGAGAAGGGATATTCTTTTTTCTAAATGTTATCAATATGAAGATTACCAATGCTTCACAGCCCCTTTTTATTCAGCCTTTAAAATCCAGAGCTATGACACCCGTATACCTCAATGAAGACCAGCCATTTGTTGAGTTGTCCATGTTGGACAAGACAGCAGGCAAGTAAAGATGCCATCTACGGTAAGTAAATATAAAAACCATAATGTTAGTATTGAGCATGTGGCAACAAAACAAGTGGTAATGACATGAGAGTCACCGGCCAGGCTGGCCATGGTCAGTCATCTCTCCGTACATTTGGCCTGGGGCAGAGACTAGCACCAAGTGAGCCATGCCGAGGCTGGAGACAAAAAGAACCTACCGGGCAAGGGCACAGGTCCTGCATCAGGACCCAGCAGCACTCTCAGGATGGTGTGTGGCCAGGGCAATAGGGTGAGAGCTGGGACATGAGCTTGGACCCTGAAGCCACACGCCCATGCGCTTCACAGTCCAGGCTAGGAGTCTGGCCGCAGGCCATCTCTTGCCTTCTGTTTGTTTGAATTCAGTTTTATGTTTCTTAAATGTTCTGTTTTCCTTCATAATGGAGGAGAGAAAGTCAAAAGGCCCTTTCCTGGCACACTAAGGATTGTAGTGCTTCGGGTGTAGTTTGCTACCGTATCTTTTCCACATCTCTGTGGGTCTTTGTATTCCGGTGGTTTCTGTGTGACGGGGCTTGGCAGACATTGTACATCAAGGCACACTCTTCGTGTGTGTGTGTGTGTGTGTGTGTGTGTGTGTGTGTGCACATGTGAAGGCTGGATATCAAGGCTAGATATTTCTCTCAATTGTATTTCACTTTATTTTTTGAGGCATGGTCTCTCGTTGAACCTGTAGCTTACCAACTCCGCCATACTAGCTGGCCAGGGAGCTCCAGGGATCCCTTCTGTCTCTGCCTCATCAATGTGAGGATTATAGACACGCATCCCGTGCCCAGCTCCTTAGTGGGTGTTGGCAATCTGAACTCGAGTTTTCATACTTTCATAGCAAGCACTTTGTGTATTGAACTATCTCTAGAGACCCCCAAGGAACACTTTTAAAGGCATTTTCTCATCATGTGGTGTCCCAAGGCTCTAGCATGCCCCTTGAGTGCACAGCCTGCCCTTGATATTTGAAAAGCATTGTTTCTAGCATACTCCCACAAATAGTCAAATCTGTGGGCGTTCAAGTCCATTGTACGGAATGGTACATTCGCACAGAGCCTACACACATCTGCTCTGTGCTTTTTCACCTTTACTGACTTAGAATGCCTCAAGCAATAGAAGCGTCTGCCTGGACTTTTCTACTGTACTGTATTGTAGTAATGTGTAGTAATTTACTGTGGAAGTAGTATGCTTTCACATTTGTGATCATGGATGAGTGGAGTCACGGGATGTAGATGCACAGATATTAAGCCTAGCTATATTGATTTCACAGGCACTGTAGTCGTAGCACGGTGCAGATATCCTCATCACCCCTGCCTGAGGATAAGGTATTCCAGAGTCTTGATCTTTCTCTGAACTACAGAAGCCTGACTCATCCAGCCCATCTCTGCTGCTGCTGGGCTCAGGGCCCTATACTAGGAACACTCATTGGCATTTACAGTGCTACCCGACAGCAGGGACCACACGTAGCCACCCCCAAGGCTGTGATCAAGAGCCTTCTGTGGGTACTGTGGGCTGGAGCCTGCCTCCCTGAGAGCTGCCTTTCACCGGGACTTCCCCATTCTGTGATGGATGTGTTTCAGGCTCCCCTTCTCTTCTCCACCTCTCCTCCTCTGCTTGTCACCCTTTCTCAAGCACTCTTCCTCACTCAGCACAAGCACCCCAAGGGACCACAGTGTCTGCTGGTGTTGAGAGGTCAGTGCAGTAGATGCCTCCATGGTTCCCTGACACCTCAGGAATTTCTGGAGTGAACTTAGGGAGTAAGCAAAGACTCGTCACTTTCATAAAGGCTGCCAAGATGTCCCCCTATCTTAGGGATGTCTTGGGGTCCCCATTATAGCAGGTATGGGGCTGGGTCTTCATGGAAGCAGTTCATCGCTGAGGGAGAGGTGCCCATTCTCCTGCTCCCTTGCTGGCTTCACCTGGCTGGTGTCTTCCATCCTGGCACCTTTCCCCTTGGCCTCACTTAGTTCTGTTGCTTCCTTCCAGTAGGGCTTGTGTAACTCCAACAATGTTCCCTGTGTTCTGCTCTGAACAGGTGAGTGTTCTAACTTAGAAGTACAACCACGCACTGTTGCCAACAATTTTGAACTTGGTCTTTGTGATCTTCTTTGGATGCCAAGGTTCTGTCTCTCCGAGCATTTTGTTCTTATCACATGGCCAGGTCCTCCCACCCTCTCTTGCTGCGTCCTCTGATGCGCACTGACAAGCACTAGCTTGGATGTGGGTTGACATGCATCTAGGATTTAGCTTCAAATTTGCATGTTCTTGTGTTGATGTATCACAAATAGACGGAGGCAGGGGAGCTAAAAGATGCTAAAAGTGCTGGGAGGGTTTTCTTCTGCAGTAACAACAGTTCAAATGCCATATTAGTCAGAGCAAGAAATGTGAGTTCCTGCCAGAGACAAAACCCAGTTTTAGTGTCGGAACCCAATGGAAGGCTATTTCACATTACTTCACAGCCGCAGAGAAAGATACATGTGTTACTGTTGCTGGGGATTGTGTGTGTGTGTGTGTGTGTGTGTGTGAGAGAGAGAGAGAGAGAGAGAGAGAGAGAGAGAGAGAGAGAGAGACAGAGAGAGAGACAGAGAGACAGAGAGACAGAGAGACAGAGACAGAGAGAGACAGAGACAGAGAGAGACAGAGAGAACAGGGGTTCTCTGTTCTGTGCTGTCATTCAGGGACCCAGATTGTTTGCATTGTTAATACCTTCTAAGAGTTTCCTGCTCTTCATGTGGTTAGAAGACAAAAAGGGCGAGGAGAGAGAGGCGGCAGTGGTGTTTAGGTCAGGAGTAACACATGTATTTCCCCCCCACACACACACCTCATGGACCCTCAGGCAGACTCTCGAGGTCCCTTTCATCACTATCCTTCGATATCCTTTGAGCTTCTTCTTCTAATTGTTCATAAACATAAAGTGGTTGTTAGGAGCCGTGAACACCGGAGGTTATTGCTCACAGCCAACAGCATTTTGGTTCTTGTTCTCTGGCCTCCCCTATACTCCTACGTGTTGCCGCTTTAGGTGGAGTTGCGATCTGACATTATACTAATTCAGGTCCCAGAGCTGGTTCAGAGACACACTGGGCGACACAGGACCTGGGGGAGTACAGTATGTGGATGTCTCTAGGAGGCCTTTGGGAAGCCAAGCAAATACACCTTGGCTTTGAACTTGCTCTCCTTCGGCAAAGCCTGGAGTATGCCAAGCACCAAGCAAAATGGCAGATCCTCGTGGTACACAGGCTGGTGGCTCACTGGAGGCCTCAAAGGTCCTGCCCTGGCTGTTGGTGATGGGTTTCTCCACCAAAGATTTCTTGTAGGAACCATTGCTCTATCCTCTCTGCACCCCTTCCACCTCTCTAGCTGAGCCAATTGCTTTCCTTGCCCGTTTTCTCCTATAGATGTCAATTACTAGAGTGAGTTCATCGAGCACCTGGTGTAGTACTCTGCATAGGGCAGGTACTTAATGAATGAATGAATGCTGAGTGAATGAATGACAGGATGAATGAGTCCTGGCAGAATGAATGAATCCACTGTCCAGGCTGTCCCTAGAACAATAGTTGTTTTTTTTTGTTTTTTTGTTTTTTTTTTTTTGGAGGGAGGTGCTGGGGGTTGAACTAGGGATCCATGTATGCTAGCCAACCCCACCCCCAGTCCTGGTTGCATTTGTAAGGCATCCTGTAGAGGACTCTTTGGCTGAGCCCCTGGAAATTCTCCTCTCTTCACTTTTCATTTTCCTGTTTCCAGATCCTCAACTGCAGGGGACTCTCCCGTCCTCCTGCCCTATGGTCCTGCATCCTTTGAGACTTTAGTGTGCCAGCTTCTGGGTTTGCCATAGCTCCTGCTCACTGTCTTTCTTCTGCTGACCGGTCCAAAGGGACTTCTCGGGTTTCTCCTACCATCTGCTCATCCTTTCTTTCCTACAGGAAGCTTTACCTTAAGCTCCTGTGGTCTCCTTTACTGCCACTTGTAGCTGCCTATCTACTGCCAGGGACTTTCACGGCAGTGTTGACAGGGCAGGTAAGTAGGTTCAGTCACAGACATCAGCCCTGGGTAATTTAGCTAAAGGAATTTGATGCTTGTTGACCATCTGTCACCTAGCAGAGGCCAGAAGATCAGGAACAGAAATGACAGATTGGGACCAGAACCTGGAATTCCATGCCTTGCCTGGTCAGCACGGGGTGGGTGAGCATCACACTCTGCTCAGGGAGAGTTTTTATACTTCTTGGGCTCTGGATAGCTTTGACAGCTGTCCTAAGAACACACACGGTGATGCTCACTGCTTGAGGAGAAATAGAGTTGCCCCCTCACCGTCCTCAGGATCTTCCTTCCTCTTCAAATGAGCAAATCAGAGAATGCTTGGGTCACTTGTTCACAATGGCACAGCGTTTCCACTCATCTTATGCATGCTTCAAGTCACCTTGCACCTCTCATGTCACGTAGCTAACATGGAACCCTTGCTGTGTCCTTGGTTGGTGTGCTGCCTTGATGGGAAGCATCGACAGGAAGTGATTTGTATGTATTCAGAACAGACAGACACCGTTCCCTCCAACACCTTTGGCCCAACGCTGGCTGACTTCTCGAATGGAGAGCCTGGGCACATGGATGATTGTACAGTTTTCACTTTGCCTGCCAAACAAACTAAAGACAATAGAGATCCACAGAAACCTCTCATGTGTCTGAAGGCTGTGACTCAGGCCTGTGACAGGGTGTGGGTGAAAACCCACAAGCTCCCCAGTTCCTGGTTTCTAGCCCATGTCCCCTGTGAAATACTGAGAACCTGCTGGCAGGACAAGAAAACAATGGTAAGCAGCAGGCCAGGTGTGTAGGGAGGCACTTGCTGCATCTGGCTCCCAGCTAACTGCCTGTGGGTTAAGACTTTGCTTCAGTCTTGGACAAGTCTCCCCCTCACTATGCCTCAGTTGTGTCACCTACATATAAAATGACAATTGTGGGCCGGGCGGTGGTGGCGGCGCACGCCTTTAACCACAGCACTTGGGAGGCAGAGGCAGGCAAATTTCTGAGTTCAAGGCCAGCCTGGTCTACAGAGTGAGTTCTAGGACAGCCAGGGCTACACAGAGAAACCCTGTCTCGAAAAAAAAAAGACAATTGTATCATCTATGACATGAAGGACACATGCGAAATCTTCCCTGAGATCTGCTGGAGGATGCTCAAGACACAGGCCCTGGGACACTGCCTAAGGGGCACTGGTTCCCGGGGTATGGGCAAGGGTGGCTGTTGGGAGAACTGCCAGTGTTCTGCAGGTAGCAGCCCCATCAATGGTACACAAAGCACTTACTGCCTGCCTGTCAGTCATCCTAACGATGCCATCTATCAATTCATTTATGTGTTCCAATAATCCTGTTGAACTACCTATGTTTTGTTGATGAGGACACTGAGGCATGGAGAGGCTGAGTAATTCAATATTACAAAGCTTGTAGGGCCAAGAGACAATTCAGGTTCCAGGGTCTGTGCCCTGCTCACCAGCATTCTGGAAACAAGGCCTTCCTGACCCAAACCAGCCAAGAAAAACCCAGGAAGGGGAGTGTGGGGATCCATACGAGACTTGCCACATGCTCGAAACCCTAAGTTCCATTCCCGTCACAGAAACAAGTAAAATACAGACAGACAGACAGACAGACAGACAGACCGACCGACAGACAGACAGACAGACAGACAGACAGACAGACAGACAGGAAAAGAAAGCAAAGGCATGGCACCCCCTAAATATCAGATGAAACAAAATGGTGTTGTTGAGAAATGCCGTCAGCTTGCCCTCCGTGCCTAGCTGTGCCTCAGCTCTTTCCACGGTCGCCCAGGCCTTCAGCGGACTTTCCCTGTCTAAACATATTCACCCTCATTTGCCTTCAAAGGCTACACTTTAGTGTTAAGTCAGAGGCTTTTTTTAAAAGATAAAGTAGAACCATACAGTGTGCACCCCACTACGTTTAGTTGCTAGAAGTCTATTTGTGGAGTATTTTTCAGTGTGTACAACTTCTCTTCGCTTCACTAACCCGATTAGTCAGTGGAAGAATTTCTTCTTTGACGCTCAGTCTGAATCTCATTAGGGTGCCTGGGCCCAATTACTAATTGCTGAATCCTGGACTTGCCAAAAGCATTTATGGACAGCAGCATGTGGGTAGGAACCTTCATTTCCCTCTCAGTAGATTCCTTTGTACTCAATGACCTTTCCCAAGAGACCTAGCCCTTGGCCTTAAATATAGAATTAGCAAAAATAGAATTTCTGAGGCCAGAAGGATCACTGGAAACCTAGGTCTCTAAATTTTATTTGTTTGTTTATTGATTTGCTTACACACACACACACACACACACACACACACGCACACGCACACGCACACGCACACGCACAAGTGCACGCACGCACGTACATGCTTTGGGCAGGGAACACATTTCATGGCACGCAGGCAGAAGTCAGACAACAGCATTGTGGAGTTGGCTCCTTCCTTTTTCACTTTCATGTGGGTTCTGGGGATGGAGCTCAGCTCAGCTTGTACTTTTACGTGCTGAGGCAATGGCTCCTAGCTTTGATCCTGACTGATAGAAAATTGGAGCCTGGAGGTGAAGGGTCAGGATGTGCGACAGTCTTGTTCTCAGAGTGTGCCTTGTGTGTCAGAGGCCAAACACAGCTCTTCCACCAGGGCCCCACCCTGGGTCACAGCTATAACACTGTCAGGATGCCTCTGCCATGTGGCAGCCCAACAGGATTTCTTTTCTTTCCTTTCCTTTCCTTTCCTTTCCTTTCCTTTCCTTTCCTTTCCTTTCCTTTCCTTTCCTTCCCTTCCCTTCCCTTCCCTTCTCTTCTCTCTCTCTCTCTCTCTCTCTCTCTCTCTCTCTCTCTCTCTCTTTCTTTCTTCTCACTTGTCTCACTTTTATTCTCCATTTTCTCATATTTTCAGTCTTTGTTTAATTTATTCTTCCCTCATGTACATCTTGACCACAGTTTCCCTTTCCTCCTCTCCTCCAGTCTCTCCTCCCAACCACCTTCCCCCTCTCCACAGTCACTTCAGAAAAGGACATTTCTACCAGAGCTATCAGCCAAACCTTAATCTCCCTTAATTCAGCCCACACTTTAAGTTCATTATATCTGTCTTAAGCACGAACACTTGCTGTAAAATAAAGATAACACTGCCGATAAAACCGACAGGAGCAAAGCCACATTGGACCTCCAGCAGCATGGGGCCGCCTTTTTTAAAAAAAGAAAAACATTAAGTTATTTATTTACTTTACATCCTGATCAAAGCCTCCCCTCCCTCATCTCCCAGTCCCTCCCTCTTACCTCACCCCCAACCTCCACCCATCCACCTCAGAAAAGGAGAGGCCTCCCCCATGGATACCAGCCAGCCTTGGCATATCAAGTTGCAGTAAGACTAGGTTATTCTTCTCTTGAGGCATGAACTCTTATCAGTTCTTCTATTGAGGCTACACAAGGCAGCCCAGTTGAGGGAAGAGTCCGAGACAGCCTCTGCGTCCGTTTTAGGCGTCTGGCTGCCTTTTCAAAGCCAGCACAGGCACCCCTCATGCTGGGGAAAGCTTTGCCTTTGACTATGGGAATGGACAATGGAGGTGGCCTGCCTGGGAATTGTCTCAGACAAAGCTTGTGTTCTTCAGTTCCCTGGCAGCTACAGTCAACACCCTCTTCCCCAGGAGCCTCATGTCTACGTACAGGAAAGAGGGTCTCTGGGAAAGAAACAACCAAGATCTGGCCCTGCCTCCACTCCTTATAGGCCTTGGGTATGCCATCGGTTGTCCTGATGGCATCTACCCAAGGACTGCTGTGATCTGGGTAATTGGTCAACCCCTGCCCGCTTGCTGTTTCAATACCAGTTGATGCTATTTTTGCAGGAACCACACTGAAAGGATTTAAATTTGTATGCCTGGTTTTCCCCTCGTGGCCTTTTAAGGACAAAGGACAATAAAGTGCCTTTGACCTCCATCCTGTAATGAGGATTCCATGTCTGTGGCTTCCTGTAAGAAGCGTCCCACCCTCCTCAGGAAGAAATGAGACTGGGCGGATGTCCAGGAGCACTCAACAGAAGAATGGCAGTTTCTGAGGCACTCACATCTGTGCATCCCGTACCTGGCAAATCCTTGACTATGGGTAGTGGCGGCCTGAGTCTCCACAGGCTAGAAGACGTTATGAAGAAGAGCAGTGTGGAGAAACTGAGCAACGGGCTAAGGCGAAATGGCTTGGGGGAAAAGAATTCTCCAATAAGACACGTGATCACTCTGTTCCATTAACATGAAGACTATGTATAACCACAGTGGTAGTAGCCTTGGGTATAGCCTCTTAAGAGAACTGTTAAAAGTCATTTTAAAAATCTACTTCCTTTTTGTAGATATTATCTGTGATATATAATTGTGTATATCATGTTTTATATTTTATACACACACCATATATATACATATACACATACATGTATATATGGTAAACCTATATATATAAAATCTTATATATTTATATATGTGTATCTTCCTATCTTCCTCTTTTCAATGACCCGATTTTTTTTTTTTTTTTTTACTTAAACCTGTTGGCTCCTACCCCCATATCCCACAATGATTATAAAGACAGGGTAACGCAAATGTGTTGTTGGCCCATGGAATATAGTATCTGCCACATGAACGCTTCTGTGGCATATCAAGTCAGCCCCAAACTTGCTGGCTTAAAGTATCATGACTTATTTAGCTGTGGCTCTGTGGGTCAGCAGCTTGGGCGGGATTCTGCTGGGTAGTTATTGAGCCCTAACTAGATTCTCGCTTGCATTGACCTCAGGTCACAGGTCAGAGCTGCCCCCTGGGGATTGACTGTTGTGTGCTGGAGAGCCTCGGCTGCCTCCGTGGTCTTTTCTCCAAGTGCTGAGGTCATTGCTCCAGTGAGTCTGGGCTGCTTCATGGCTGGGGAGGAATGGGGGTGTGGGTGTCAAGGATAGCGGGGGTTATCTAAGTCCTCTGGACACCAGGACTCAGATCTGGGACTGAAGAAAGTCATTTCCACAGCCACAGTGTTTTTATTTTATTTTTTATTTTATTTATTTGACACTTTCCCCCCCTGTGTACATGTAATACCAGGAATGGAACCAAAGCTTTTCATATGCTCAGTAAATCCTTTACTCCTGAGCGACATCTCCAGCCAACAGTTTACAGAACAACTGGTACAGAAAGATGTAAAAGGTGTACATATTGCTAAGCATGGTGGCATGTCATAGTCAGGAGGCTGACTCAGGAGCTTTAAGCCAGCCTGGGCTACAGACCATCTCAAAACAAAACAAAACAAAACAAAACAAAACAGAAACAATCAAATGTGTAGGGTAGAATGTGATGTTTCAACCCATGCACGTATTGTGTAAAGTTTAAATCATGTTAAACACACCTAGAGCTGCAAACCTTTATCAGTTCTTTATTATGAAACACGCTGGATATTTCCAGTGTTTTTAAGACACGTACCACACACATTGCTTGCAGTCACCCCACTCACTGTACTTCTTGTGTGGCTTTCTGATTCTAACAGTACCAGCTGGAAAGCCTCTCCCTGCCTCTCCACTGTGCCCATGAGCCTAACGGAGTTCTTTTCACCTCACCTACCATTGCAGTATAGGGACAGGAAGCGGGCCAGCCATTCCCCTGATTGAGATATTGGAGGTCCAGGCCAGCAGAGCCTGGCTCTAGGACCCAATGGCTTGCTTCATACTGCCCCGTGCTGCCTCTGCAGAAGACTGGGAAGGACTGTCTGCATTGGCTTGCCAATCACTTTGTAAATCAATGTAAATTGATGCCTCTTCTCAATGATAAGCCATGAAGTGGGTTCTCTACAACTTTGCAGTACTGTTGGCCCCAGTGTATAGCTTTTTTGCTTCGCTTCTGGGGTGTTTCAGGCTCTTTCTGGGAGCATGCAATGACTTTGGAGTGTGAATCCTGCTCCAGTGACTCCTGTATCTATCACTTTTATAAACTCTTTCCCGGTTTTTTTTTTTTTCTCTTTCTCACAGGAAGCGCCCCAGGACCACTTGTCCTTCCAGATCACATTCCCTGTGGAAGGCCTGTTTATGACATCACTGTTCACAAACAACTCCTAAACCTTCACCTCCACTCTGACCTACTGTAGCTCTCGTCAGGCCTTCCGGATTCACTTCCCTCAGAGAAACCAACCTGTTTTTCAGAAGCCCACACTGAACTTGACCCCCTGCTTCCCGAGCCTCCTCCCTTCCTCCATGTAAGCAGCTCAGGAAGGCACCACCCAGTCAAACAACCCGGAAATCCTAGTTGGTTATTTTGGAGGGGGCCTGGACAAGGGGTGGGAAGTGAGGAGAGGAGCAAATGGCTTACAAGGAATGGTCTCTCAGTAAAGGTGGGTGCTCAAGAGGTGCTCAGTTCTGCATTTGTCTTTTAAAGGAAGGACCACGGAAGAAGCCAAGGCTCTCCAGCTGACAACAATCAATCCCCAGAGGCAGCTCTGACCTGTGACCTGCCATCAGTGCCAGCGAGAATCTAGCCAGGACTCAATAACCAGCTTTACTGGGTGAGATGTCGTGATTGTTAGATGTTGGTTAGCAATGCAAATATTGTAAAAGTGCTCACGGGCCAAGTCCCCTGCTGACAGGAGCAGTGTCTGCGCTGCTGGGCCACACCTCTGCTGCCATCCTTCAGTCAAGCATGATGCTGTCCCAGCTCCGGGGACTGCTTGGCTGACTTGAGTCTCAGTGCTTCAATTCCAGAGGCACAAGCCATCTGCCCTGTAAGCTCCTCTTGCCCCAGCAGAGAGAGCCACATCCTTTCACTCTTCCACTGTTCCCTCAACATCTTATACCCCACAAGCCCAGCACAGGACATCTAGGTTTGCAATGTGTAATCAACACTTTCTAAAATCCAGATTAAAAAACATCATGTGCCAAAGTTCTTTTTCTCGTGTCAAGTTTGACACTTCCAGGTTAGTGGAGCTAAGCCACCAACACCACAGTCATAGTCTTGGCTAGGGTTTTCCCCGGCCTCAGGTGAGAAAGCAGGTCTCTGAGGTGAGGAAACTTACCAGGAAGTGACCCAGCTAGCCAGCACTGCTGTTTCTGAGGCCCAAATTACGCAGATTCATTTCCCCCTGATTTCACATGCAAAGTCTTACATCCTCTCTGTCGTTTTCTCTAAGCACAGTTTCTATTCCTGGTCTCCACTTTTCTTCTACCACAAGAGACTTATAATGGAGGTTTACACCAATTGAGATCCTGAAGACTGTGAGACGTCTAGTCACATTCGCTAAAGTTTCTATGGTAGAAGTGCTTGTGTTCTGGCTGCCTTCTAGTGTGTTCTTTCCCCTTCTTCACTGGGATTTCCAGCATGACCAATGTCTTCAAGCCTCAGGGCACTGTAGGCCACATAAGAGCTCTTGAGTGGATAGAAAGATGACACTTTTCCTTGAATTGTCACCTAGCCAGCTCATGATAGTTACAGAAGAACCTGCCACCGGCAATTTCTTTTCTTTTCTTTTTTTCTTTTTTGGTTTTTTTGAGTCAGGGTTTCTCTGTGTAGCCCTGGCTGTCCTGGAACTCACTCTGTAGACAAGGCTGGCCTTGAACTCAGAAATCTGTCTATCTCTGCCTCCCAAGTGCTGGGATTAAAGGTGTGTGGCGCCAGTGCCCAGCTCTAGCATCTTTTTTTTTTTTTTTAAGATTTATTTATTTTATTTATTTATTTGGGTACACTGTAGCTGTCTTCAGACACACCAGAAGAAGGCATCAGTTCTCATTACGGATGGTTGTGAGCCACCATGTGGTTGCTGGGATTTGAACTCAGGACCTCTGGAAGAGCAGTCAGTGCTCTTAACTGCTGAGCCATCTCTCCAGCCCTGGCGGTTTCTTTTTTGGAGCTGGTTGTATCTAGAGAGGTCCTGCTCTGGAGGTTTCTGTGTGCTCAACAGAGGCAAGGAATGGTAGTGATTTCCCTGCTGTGCTCTATGAAGGGGAAGAGAATAAGGCCAGGTATGGTGGCACATGGCTTTAATCCCAGCACTCAGGAGGCAGAGGCAGGAGGATTTCTGTGAGTTTGAGGCCAGCCTGGTCTAAAAAGTGAGTACAGGACAGCCAGGGCTACATAGAGAAACCCTATCTCAAAAACAAAGCAAAACAACAACAAACAAAGTGAAGGGGATACACTTGCCTCCTCTTCCTGTTACATATGAACACTCTGGACCATGTCTGCAAAATGAACATAAAACAATTCAATCTGGTAGAGGAAAAAGGCCAAGGAGGGTCTGGAACCTTAGGGCAGGTGCTAAGTTGATTCAGCTTAGGGTTTGTTTTCTAAATCCCTTGGTGTCTAGGAGTTCAGTAACTTAGAAATGCCAAAGCCATCGAGGAGAGCACAGAGGCTGGCCAATAGTCACTGAGGCTAAGGAAAGGAAAGCCAAGAGACCTGGAGAAGGGAAAAGAAGTTTTTTAAAGAAGTAAATGCAGGTCATGTGGAAATGTTCTGAATTTGTCAGGAGACATAAACCTGGGCTTCTTCAGATTAGAGAAGCTGAACACGCACCCCATAAAATAAAACCTAAAGACCCCGCACCAAGACACATGGTGAAACTTGTGAAAGCCAGACACAGAAAGCCATCTTGAAAGTACTGAGAGGGAAACAGCACTACCTGTGAGAATAGGAGAGGTTAAACTGAAGTGGTCATCACTGGACACTATCATGGCAGAAGAGGTAGCCTAACGTTTTAAAACTACTCAGGGGGAGGGGAAGAACTGCGAGTCCACAGATCCTATCTGCAGTGAGAATACCACTCAGGAATGAAAGAGGTCCCTGACGCCCACTGCTGCGAGAGAAGAAAACAACCCAAAAGAATTTCTGCAGCTCATGGATCCTCTGCTGTTGATTATTCCCTTCACCGAGAGTAAAGAAATAAATAAAATTAAAATCAATAAATCCAAATGCAACTACATGTTGTATACGAGAAACTCGGTTCAAATATAATGATAGTGCATGTAGAAAACCTCCAGGCAGGGCTGGCGAGATGGCTCAGCGGGTAAGAGCACGGACTGCTCTTCCAAAGGTCCTGAGTTCGGATCCCAGCAACCACATGGTGGCTCACAACCACCCATAATAAGATCTGACGCCTTCTTCTGGTGCGTCTGAAGACAGCTACAGTGTATTATGTCGGAGCGAGTGGGCCAAAGTGAGCGGGGCTGGCAGAGGTCCTGAGTTCAATTCCCAGCAGCCACACACACACATCTGTACAGCTACAGTGTACTCATACACATAAAATAAATAAAATAAATCTTTAAAAAAAAAAAAAGAAAAAGAAAAACTCCAGGTAAGCTAACAAACTAACAAGTAGGCAAGCTAATAAATAGGCTAGGCAAAGCTACAGATTACAGTCTCAGGACATAAAAATCGATTTTATCAATATAGACTAGAAATTAACCTAAGTGCACCAAAAGAAACAACACATGACATTTATAATTACTTAAATAAAAGTATAAATCTAAAATATTTATGTAAGACTTGTATGCTGTTAAAACTACTTCCCTGTGTTGAAGGAAAGAACTAGATAGATGTAACTTTTTCATAGTTTGTAAAATTTAACCTTGAAAATGTCAGCTCTAGGCAAATTGATATCCATGTTTAATGTATTTCCTCTCAAAATCTCAGCAAGATTTTTTAATAGGTATAGACAACACTCATCAAAAAAAATTATACCAATAGGTGAAGGAACTAGGATAGCTGAACCAATCTTGTGAAAATGTAAAGAATATCAGTATATAGAATTTATAGATGACTTCAACCATCTGAGACCATGGTATTGCTAGAGACGCAGAAGACCCATGGGATAGAATGAGGAGCCAGAAACAGAAACACATGGAAAGATCAACAGAATTTTGAGAAAAATGGAAGCAATTCATGAGAAGAGAAACTGTTTCCTAGCTAAAGGAGCAGGAGCGATTGATGTATGTGGTTCCCTTCCAAAAGGACCCTGAACTAAATCTCACACCTTAATCAAGATTAACTGTAAATGAGTTAAAATATAGAACAATGTAAGTTTTAGCTGTCAACACAAGACGATAGTCTCAAATGCAGGACTAAGCAAGCGCTTCTCTAACTTAACACCAAATACATGATCCACTAAAGCAAACACTAAATATTTGTTTGTGGTCCCAATTAAAGCTTTTGACTCTCTGCAATGACCCTCTGAGGAGGCTATAAACCCCGAGAAAGCTTGCCAATCACGTGTCTGACACAAGACTAGTATCTGTATTAAATCCAGAACTCTCAGAACTCGACTGTTTAAGAACATACACTAAGATGGTCCAAAGGCACAATGAGGCATTGCACTGGGATATAGAGAAGACAGGCACGCAGAAAGGCATTCAACAACATAAGCTATCCGGTAATGCAGATAAATCCACAAGACCCACAATAGAAGGGCTAAAAATAAAAACCAGGGAGGGAATGGTAGAGAGATGGCTCAGCAGTTAAGAGGACTGGATACTCTCGCAGAAGACCCCAGTTTGGTTCCTCTGCCACGTGGCAGTTCACAATCATCCATATATAACCACAGTTCCAGATCTCATGCCCCTTTATGACCTACCTGGGCTCAAGTGGTGCATACATGTGGTACACGTTACATACATATTACATACACTCAGGAACACATATGTACATATATAATAAAAATACTTTAAGCATTATATTTATGGGAATAACATTGGAAATGGAAAACATTTGACAGTTGTTTAGAAAACTAAGCAAGCAATTTCCTTTTCCTTTCTTGTTTATTTGGGGCAAGGTCCAGCTCTGCAAACAAGGTTGATCTTGAACCGAAGGTAATCCTGTTTTAACAGTCCTGCACACTGGATTCGCTGTGCCTTGCCAGCGTTCACAGTGGCTTTACTCAGAATTAGATGCAATCTGGAAACCACGCACATGAACTGTCCTTCACCAGGTGAACTGTTCAGTACTGTGGTGCATCTAAGCTTGGAACCTGGATAATCCAGATTGTGTTCAATGAAAAAAGTACTAAAGGTTACAAACATTATCTATCTCATGATTCCATTTACAAACTAACCTGAGGTGATAAAACTTTAGAAATAGAGAACAAACCCAAGACTGCCAGAGGCTGTTGGGAAAGAGGGAAAGGACGGGAAGGAGATGTGCCTCTGAAGAGAGCTATGAGAGGTCTCAGTGGTTGGAAATACCCCTTCTTGATGTATAAATCCAATGTTATGCTGGGCATGGTGGCACGAATCTTTGATCCCAGCACTTGGGAGGCAGGCAGGTGGAATATCTGAATTCCAAGCCATACAGGGCTACAGAGTGGGACCCTGTCTCAAAAAAAGTAAACCAACTAAAAAGTAAATCTAATATCATTATGATATTGCTCTGTAGTTCTGTAAGAAGAAGTTACCATTACAGGCAACTGGCTTAGTTTCTCCCTTCCTCTCCCGGGATCCTACTGTGGTAGGTAAGGAAAGCTCCATTTTGTGTTAGGCACCCATTCTAAATTCCTAAAAGATAAGCTCCAGCAACTCTGACTCCTTGTCTCCTCCTTAAAATTGTAAAACTATTATGAGATAATTCACGGCTCACTCTGGCTTTTGTAGAATCATTTATCGCTGTGTACCAGGGAATGGGACAGCTCCTTTATGGCTGTATACAGAGGGAGACAGACAGATCCTCACAGCTGAGAGGAGTAAAAGCAGTTTCTCACTTGGCTACACATTGCACACAAATGCAATATTTATAGAGGCGCTCCTGTGTGGCATGTCTTCAATCTGTTTTTTAGGCTGTTGACCTGCTAGCAGTAACTAATAAATTCATTTAATTATAATTTGGTTCAAATCTATGGTCTTTCCCTAGTGGATCTGAACTCCACTATTGCTCAGGATGGCACAGAACTCACGGCCTCTAGGGATGACTTATTTGATTCCTGGAATAGTCAGACTACACCATACCAGGCTCTCATCTCTTAACTCTCTCTGATCAAGCGAGAACTGCTCTAGGTTCAGGAGAGACTCTGTTGACAGCTCCAGGGATAGGTCTTCTCAAAACTTTCAAACCATTGAAAGTCACAAAACACTAGTGCTAGGAACATTCAAATCCGTGGCTTCAGGACCCAGCTACCCTTGCTTTCAGTAAACCAGCTGAAGTGAGTAATAATGACAGTTAAGGCCCAGTCCAGCTTTGAGACCAGGCTCCCAAGCCCTTCGTCTGAGCTTGCTGCCCCTAATCCTGGCCTGCCAGAAAACACAAAAACAAGTCCAAGGAGTCATTTAGGCACTCCTTCTGTGTCCAAGCCCTGAAGACCTGCCTAAGGCAGAGGGTGAGCTAGGTCCTTCAGCATGGCCTGCAACCAGTCCGTCTCTCAGAGAGCCTCCTTCCACTGTTCAAGTTAAAGTCGATTGCAGCCTCACCTTAGGCAGACACCACCACCGTGCTGCCCGGACAATGGCACTATTCAACACTGCTATTTTGCAAAGTGGTCGGCCAAGAAGAAAGCTCTAGAAAGCCTGTGGAGATGGGTGTGGGTCAGGGTCATCCTGTTCCCTCTGCAGCTGTCACTCACAGGTGGCAGGCATAGGACACAGTGGACAGGCTGTAAACTTAGTGCTGGATTGCCGACTCCACAGTCACATAGGCTCCACAGGCTGTGCTGGTGGGACCTGGATCCTGAGGCACCTAGGTTTCAGGCAGTGTTTGTGTGTGTGTGTGTGTGTGTGTGTGTGTGTTTGCAGTGTGTCTGCTTCCTTCTTAGGGCTCTAAGCACTCGTGTGTGAGTGTCATGTGTCTTTAACTGTCTAGGTATGTGTGGTGTTGTTTATCTCTGTTGCGAACAAGAACATCGGAAAGGGAGCTGCCTCTGTTACTGTGGAGGAAAACTGAAAGGAAGCTGTCTCTGCAGAGATTAACTGGCTGATTAAAGTCTCAGTACTTTGGAGAGGTTGGAGTGTGCCAGGTCCAGAGTCAAATTACTTTATTTTGAGCTAAGTTCTGGCCCTCAGGAACAGCCATTTCTTTCTTGCCTCCTTTTGTTAGAACTAACTTCTTGTGGCAATAGATGAACGCCGTTTAGAACCTATTGATTTAACAGAACAACTAGCTTCTACAAATCTAAAAGTTAACAGTGCCATCAGCATTGCCAACCTCTAGGAATGCTTTCTCATTTCACCGTTACCTGCCTCTCTGGTGTGGCTACCAATGGACTTTAAACTTGTCTTGATATATGGCTTTATCTGTTCTGTAAAACTATAAAAAAAAAAAATTAAAAAAAAAAAAAAACTTCCTGAAACTGCTTTCACATTGGAACACGGAATTAGGGGTGACTTAAACCTGTGTTCTCAGCTCATGGTCATTCAAAATGGCTCCAGAATAATCTTTTTCCCTTTAAGATGAGAGCTGTGGTTTCCGTGCTAACCCTGCGTTCGTGGTGTGTTGTTTCATCTGTGTGCATGGTGTCTAGGGAGTGCATCCATGCTGTGTGTCTGTATCCACGTAGTAACTGTGACATTCACGTGTACCTCTGTGTGTAGCTTGTATCTGGGGAAGGGTCCTGAGGATGTGTCCTTGTGTCCCTGTGGGTGTGCCTACCCCTGTGCTATCTGAATGTAGGTCTCGCACGTGTGCAGCTGTAAACATGTGCATGCAGTTCTTGTGAGCGCTTTTCTGCTCCGGGTACCTGTGTGAGGGTCAGTGTTCTCGGCTGTGCGCATGGGCTGGAAGAGCCCCCAATTCGGTTCAGTGCCCCGTGAAGGTCCCCCACGCGACCAGGAAAAGCGCGAGGCAGGTCGGCGGGCGGCGCCCCGCTCCTCCCCGGGGGCCGGGCACACGTGGGCCCCCGGCGCCGCCTCCCCGCGCGTCCCCACCCAGCGGGCCGCCCCCGCCGCCGAGCGGCTGGGGATAAAGTGGCGGCGCAGACGCCGCGCCCTATCGCTGCGCAGCCGGCCGCGCGCAGTAGTCTGGCTCTAGCCCGCCGCAGACCCGGACCCGCGTGGTGCTCGGGGAACGTGACAGCGGCGCTCGTGGCCCGGGTAACTGCCTCCCGCCCCTGCCTCAGGATAGGAGCCGCCGCCAGGGGTCCCCTGCGCGCGTGTGCGTGCGCACGAGTGTGCGCGCGTGTCAGCGTGTGCGCGTGAACGCGCCCCTCGCGCCCTCGCACCAACCCCCAAACAGACTTGTGCCCGTCAACTCCATCTTCCCAGACCGGTGTGGGAACAACGGCCAGGTCCATGTCCTGTGTGGCGTGCCGATGACAGCCGCGAGGCTTCCTTCCCCAAGCGGTCGCGGGCGGGCAGGAGGCAAAGTTTGTCGGAGAATCGGGGTGACTTTGCTCGGGGACCCGCATCTGCGCGAATGCGCGGTGCCGCGGAGCGCGTCTCGCAGCAGCTCCGGGCTGGGGACAGGCTGTCCCTCGCTCCCGGAACCCCTTCAGGGGTGTGTTCTGGAAAAGTGGCGACATGAGCTAGGGCTGGAGCAGCAGGAGGGAGCAGCTCGCACCCCTGCAGCCCAGGCGGGGAGGGCGCGGACCCCGTGGTGCTGCCCTGCGGCCGCGATGAGGGAACAACCCTCGTTTGCCTGGCGCTGATACTCGAGGCTGTGGCGGTAGTGGAATGCAAAAGCCAAGACTAATGGAAACAGGTTTGTCATGGCATCTTTGGCATTCAGAAGGGAAAAATCGCTCGGGGCGCGTCACCTACTTATTATGCCCCCTGAAACCCGCTCAATGGAGATTTTAGGAGAGATGGGTCCTTGCAGCTGGGGCTTTGTACCCACGGAACTGACTGTAATTTCCGCTTGATTACAGCTAAAATAGTCTTTAAGATGAAGTTTCCTGGGATGATTTAAAATAAACACAGATGGGAGGGGGGCTATACCGAGGCACTTTAAAAAAATAAAGTGAGCATTTTCTTAAGGACAAACAGGACTTCTCAGCCTTAAAGGGGTTTGCAAGAGATGTATATAATTTTAAAATATATATATATATCAAATTGGGGTTTGGTTTTTTTTTTTTTTTAAACTGCTTAGAAAAGCCAGAGCCACAGTCCTGATCTAAAAGGGCTTTCTTTCCTCCCATATGGACATAAGTGTATTTCTGACTTTAGAATATGTCCACCTTTCTTCCAAGGGCCTAAAGACCCCTGCAGGATGCCTGAGGCAAGTTCACCCAGGCGAACTCCACAGAATGTTCCCTACCAGGACCTGCCTCACCTGGTCAATGCAGACGGACAGTACCTCTTTTGTAGATACTGGAAGCCCAGTGGCACACCCAAGTAAGTCCTCTCCTCCACGTCCTCCTTCAGGGCACCTGCTCTTCCTCCTTGGTCATCATAGGGTTCACCCTATGGCCTTCCTCTTACACCACTGACACCCCTGGCACAGTGGTGTTAGCAAAGTTCCGAGCTGTACTTTATGCTTTTCTTTAAAAACCAGGGCTCAAGAGTTCTCTTTTCAGTACAACTAGGATAGGAGTCCACTATCTGGCAGTTTTCAGAGACTCATATGACTTTTTTTTTTTTGTACCAGAATTGATTTCCTGTTGCAAGCATTCATTTAAAAGCAACAATTACAACCCAACAATTACAAAAAAAAATGCATAAGAAAACTAAAATTATGTGTGCCTGTATCTGTCTTCTAACCTTGGTTGTCTGCTCCTGCTTAGTTTTGAGCTTCCGAGCCGACACCCAGCTAGCTGGGAGGAGAGGGGCCTAGGGTTTCCTTATGGTTTCTCGCCAGCTCAGTCACTTTCCAATCCAGGATCTGCCTTGCTGTTAGAAAAGGACTGGGGCTGTGCACAGCCATGCAACTACAGCCTGTTCCTCGTGGGTGAAGCAGGAAAAGCCCGGCTTGCTTGTGGTCATCAGGGAAGACAGCATCTGTAGCAACTTTGGCCTGGTGACTACTCACTGTTTCCTGTTCCTTGTTTCAGGGAAAGCTTACCTGCTCCCTTGGGTCTCCCCAGGGGTCCTGGTGGGTATGCACTGTGCTCCCACTGTGGCTCTGGGGTCACCCAGTTGAGTAGCTATCTCAACAAGGTGTGTGCCATGCAGGTGGGTTCCTATTAACAATGCAGAGGGGGTGACTTGAAAAAAAAACGATAGCTGCTGTGTGGCTCCGCCAAGTTGTATGTTTTCAAAGCAGGCAGTGGTGCTTTTTACTGGTTGGTAAGTGTTCCTGCCAGCTCTTGGAGGAGAGTGTGCCGGGGTGTGCTAGTGTGCAGGTGTGCGGTGTGTGGAGCCTCACTGTCCTCATTAATGATTAATTCTCCCTGAGTTAACCAATGCTAGCACCGAGCGTTCTTTATACTTTCTAACAAGTTCTTGTATAGCAAGCGGTTTAGTCACTCCAGGAGGGGAATGGGGACTGAGAGTCCACTGTTCATGTCCAGCCTCAGCCTTCGCAGGCTTTGTTGGTGGGGTAGTGACAGTGCCCCAGTTCACAGTAAAACACAGAGGGCCTGCAGTCTTCAGTGGGGGAAGGGAGGTGGTGGACTGGGCCAGGAATGGCCAAGTTGGCTGCCCTTGCCTTGGCCGTGGGTGGTTTTCACAATCTTCCCCCACTGAAGTTGCGATGCAGGCCGCTCCCAGCTCGCTTGCTTGCTTCTGCTCTAGTTAGAGACAGCAAGCCAATGTCTTTTGGCTTCAGCTGAGCTGGCTCCTGGATGTCGGCATCTGCCTTTTGATGGATGTGATGGATGTAGGAACAGGGCCGGAGAGTGACCGCTACTGGGACCAAGGATTTGGGGACAGGGAAGTGCATTCAGAAAAAAATAAAAAATAAAAAAATAAAAACAAGTTTAAGAAAAAAATAGGTTCAGGGCAGGAGGCACGAAGGAGAGAAAACAGCAGAAACACTAGCATTTGTAGCTTGGCTACTTCTCGTACTGTGTGTTGTAAGAGAGGATAGACAGGTCCGGGTCCTGCCGAGGTTTCACAAATAACTCAGGTTATTTGTCTCTGTAGCCCTCTGTCTACCTGGCCTGCCACCACCTCCTGGAGCAAATTCAGTTGGTACACTCACTGTGGAGCTGGGGACTGCCTGCCTCTGATAGTGCCGATCTTGGAAACATTTCATAACCAGCTCTGACCAGCTGGGACAACAACTGTCCTGGAATGCTCCTTTAGAGAGAGATGTGTCCTTGTGGCCGATGGACCTCAGAGAGGTCGTCATGGTCCTGGAGAAAGCATCATACCACTCAGAGGTGGTGGGAAGACAGTGTGGTTTAGGGCAGGGGACTGTGCTGGCTGGTAGCCAGGCATCTCCAAATATTAATCACGGGAGCAGCTGCTTGGCAAACTTCTGTCTTTTACGGTCCGAGTGACCCCAAAATGCCACGGCCCACATAGTACCACCCACTTGCTGTAAGGAAGAGAGAGTACCTCAGATCATGTTGGGCCTAGCCCACCCTGACCCCAAAGCTTTTCCCTTTCCTTGTTGCAATCTAGGCTGCCCCTTGCATAAATAACATGCCTCCTCCCAGGAAGGGGGAAAGAGGAGAAGGAAGAAAAGAAGAGAAAAGAAAAGAGAAGGGGAGGAAAGGGAAAAGAAGGGAAAGGAAAAGAAAAGAAAAGAAAAGAAAAGAAAAGAAAAGAAAATAGAAAAAAGAACAGGGAGGCTGGATCTCTATGCCCGTCCCACTGGCTACAGGAATAGCCGGTGCACCTGTTTCCTTGCTTCCTTGAGCCTTAGCCGCCTGCAGGGGCCTGTCTCCCACAGCCGCCTGCCCCTGGAGTCCAGGGGCCTGTCTCCCACAGGGCCCATGTCTGCCCTTGTGACTTGGCATTTGTTAGCTTGCTTTTCTAGTCTGCTTGTTGTCCTCCTATCCCCGGGCCCTCCCCAGAGCACCTGCTGGGACATTCTGCCTGAGAGGCCGCACTGTCCAGAAGGCTGGATCTGCAGGTGCCCAGGCAACAAAGTTGCTGGTGTCTGCTGGCCGCAAGCTGGCAAACTGGCCCAACCTGCTTTTGGACGCTGGTTAAAATTCCCAGGGGACCCTGAGGAAGGAGAGAGTTGTTCTTGGGATAGTTGTCACAGCAAAAGTTGATTATATCTGTATGAACGGTACGTGCTCCAATCCCTGAGGAAGAGAGAGCATTCTTGGGATAGTTGTTAGCAGTGTGAACATGCAAACATGCTTTTTCAATATGACCATCTGGAATCTTGGGTTCAATGAGTCATTACTCCCTTTGGCCACATCAAGGAAGGTCTTACTCACCCAGATGTATCTACAGACATGAAAATGTTGTGTTATACACTGTGGATCTCTTTTTGTTGGTGGTGGTGGTGAAGGACCAAGTAAGGTCCAGAGACTGGACTAGACCCTGTCCGTACCTGATCTCTTTAATATCTGCACCAATGCAGAGGGAAAGAGTGTGGTTGTTACTATGGTGGCTTTGCCAGAAATACAAGGTTATACAGCATCTAGCAGGCTGGGGAGATGACTCAATGCTTGCTGTTCACACTGAGCTTCTGAGGTTGACCTCTGCCCTCTACACATTTGTGCATGTGTGCATATACATCCACCTTCACATACACACACACACACACACACACACACACACACAGAGAGAGAGAGAGAGAGAGAGAGAGAGAGAGAGAGAGAGAGAGAGA
>JADRCD010216560.1:10306-21748 GCA_019843815.1 Montemys delectorum
TCTCTCTCTCTCTCTCTCTCTCTCTCTCTCTCTCTCTCTCTCTGTCTCTCTCTCTCTCTGTGCATCTCTCTCTCTCTCGCCTGCTCACCCTCTCTTTCTCTCTCTCTGCTTCCTGGCTGCCATAAGGTAAATAAACTCCTTCCACTACATATTTGCCTCATGATGTACTTTGCTACTACAGGCCCAAGGGAAGAGGACCATACGACCAAGGACTGAAATCTGAAACAAGAAGCCAAAATGAATCTTCCCCTATAAGTTATCTTGGGTATTTTGTCATAGAGTCAGAAATCTAACACTTACTCATTCATTATTTAATTTAGCTTCACAACTTGTGACCTTAAAAATCCTTACTGTCATTTTTGTCAATAGGTAACTAATTGCTATATAATGATCCCATTATCTTTTAAAAATCAAGTGTTCAAACATTGTGACATTTCTGACAATCTTTGTCAAATCAAACTTGAAGACTTAAAAATGTTTTTTTTTAAAACTTAGTTGTTCCTGGGCGGTGGTGGCGCACGCCTTTAATCCCAGCATTTGGGAGGCAGAGGCAGGCGGATTTCTGAGTTCAAGGCCAGCCTGGTCTACAGAGTGAGTTTCAGGGCAGCCAGGGCTACACAGAGAAACCCTGTCTCAAAAAAACCAACCAAACAAACAAACAAAAAAACCCCAAAACTCAGTTGTTTAGAGACATTGGCTTATATATCCCAGGCTTGCTTCTAACTCATTATGTACTGAAGGATGACACTGAATTTTCTTTTCTTTTCTCTCTTTCTTTTTTTTTTGGTTTTTCAAGACAGTTTCTCTGTGTAGCCCTGGCTGTCCTGGAACTCATCTGTAGACCAGGCTGGCCTCGAACTCAGAAATCCGCCTGCCTCTGCCTCCCAAATGCTGGGATTAAAGGCGAGCGCCACCACACCGTCGACACTAACTTTTTAATCTTCCCTTCATTCCCTAGTTCTGGAATCACAAGTGTTGGTCTCTACGTCCAGTTTCTATGGGGCTAGGCGTCTAAGTCAGAGCTTAGTGCACGTTTGGCAAGCATCCACCAATTGAGCGATATTCCAGGCCCTGATCTCACTCTGCTGCCCAGGTTGGCCAGGAATTTGTGCGAATCTTCCTATCTCAGTCTCCCAAGTACTGAGATTACAGGTATAAGTCAGCACAGCCAATGAACAAGGCCTCTCTCTCTCTCTCTCTCTCTCTCTCTCTCTCTCTCTCTCTCTCTCTCTCTCTCCTCTCTCCTCTCTCCTCTCTCTCTCTCTCTCTCTCTCTCCTTCCCTCCTTCTTTCCATCCCCATCTCTCCTAAACTCTGAACTGAGTCTGAGATTCCCCAGAGAACATCTGAAAAATCTTAATGGGTTTGCTCTTTCACTCTGAGAAACAAATATTAAACTAATCAGGCACTTGATGTGCTAAATTATGAGCGAAGCACTGTCAACTCAAAAGTGATGCTTGCCCGGTATGGGATGCACTTCCATGACCCCAGCACCAACAAAGCTGATTCAGGAGGATAATGAAAGAGTTTAAGCCTAGACTACAATGCCCTATCTCAAGCACAGCCAACAGCGATGCTTCACTTTTCTGTCACGTCTGCTATCAGTACAGGCGGGTTCGAAATTAATGCTTCAGTCTTTTCTACCCACGATCTGCCCTGATATAACGTTACTATTAGCGAATAGAGTTACTATTTTAAGGTGGCTTATGTCACAGAAATAACCATTTTCTCTGTTAATTGTGCTGTAATGAGCTCTCTTTGGTTCTTAATTGTGGCTATTTTTAAATCCTCTGTCACTCAGTGGCGGACGTTGTCTTACTCTGACTCCCCTCAGAAAGCTTTGGAGCAAGCAGTAGTAGCGAGCCATAGCAAGCGCGCTTTATCTTCAGTTTGATTCTCGAGGAAGACTCTGGCAAGTGTCTTGATGTACATGCATCGATGCATTGTGCCACTCAGTGAAGCTTTCTGCAATGCTAATGATGAAACTGATGGATTCCTAGATCCGCCCCTGAGTAAACTGATGAGAACTGAGAGAGGCTTTACATCGATTGATGGGCTCTGGAATCGCCTTGGAGACAAGTCTAGATTTGATTAACTGAGATGGGAAGACCCATCCCAAATATAGGTGGCCCAGTTCCATCAGCTGGAGTCCGCAGTGGAATGAAAAGTTGTAGGCGAGCTGAGCGCAGTCAGCGCACTCTGCTTGTCCGCAGCAAGGGCCGTGCTAGCAGCCACACCCGACTCCAGACACCACGACTGCCCAGCTGCATCGGGTATACTCCCAAACTGCGAGCTTAAGTGAATACTTCCTGTCTCAATGGCCTTTGTGAAGCGTTTAGTAGCAGCAATAAGAAAAGTAACTGCAAGAACAGTTCTAACTCTCCTGGTCTTTCTATTTAAACATCGATACCTCTTTAATGCTTTCTTTTCTACATTTGAGAAATTTGTTTCTTCTGTTCTCTAAAACTATCTATCCTTTACCATAAACTGATAAAATCCTCCTCCTCCTCCTCCTCCTCCTCCTCCTCCTCCTCCCCCTCCTCCTCCTCCTCCTCCTTCTCCTCTTCCTCCACTACCTCCACCATCATCTCCCCCTCTGCTGCTTTCTTAAAAGTCCCAAAGGGACTGACTTAAGAGACAGCTAAATATTCTTGCTGCAGAGTCTGACAGCCAAGCTCAATCGCCAGGACCCATGTGGTAAAAGGAGAGAACAACTCGCAAAAGTTGGTTTGTTTGGGTTGTTTTCTAAAGGTTTTCTTTGACCTCCATGTGTGTATTATGGCACATGCACTCACACATACACGTCACAAGCAAGTGCATTTGAATGCATGCTCTCTCACACATTAAATAAATAAATAAGGGCTGGAGAGATAGCTAAGCGGTTAAGAGCACTGACTGTTCTTCTGAAGGTTCTGAGTTCAAATCCCAGCAACCACATGGTGGTTCACAAGCATCCATAATGAGATCTGACACCCTCTTCTGGTGCGTCTGAAGACAGCTACAGTGTACCTACAGATAATAATAAATAAATCTTTGGGCTGGAGTGAGCAGAGGTCCTGAGTTCAATTCCCAGCAACCACATGATGGCTCACAACCATCTATACAGCTACAGTGTACTTATATACATAAAATAAATAAATAAATCTTTAAAATAAATAAATAAATGATTTTAGAATCCGGAGAAACTGGAAAAGATCTTAAATTGGTGTTTCACCCCTGTAATGACAGCACTTGAAAGACTGAGGCTGGTGGGTTGCCATGAGTTCAAAGCCAGTCAGGATGACATAGCAAGATCCTGCTTTGGAAAATTAAAATAACAAAGCAAAACAAACCCCACCAACCTGTCAATCACTATTTTTTTATTAATGTGTCAATAAATAGACCAAGCAAATAGAGATTTTCTGTATCTCTGACAGAAATGGCATCTATATTTCTGTCTTATTCTCTACTTCTATATTTAGTTAGGGTCCCTATTGTTGTGCTGAGACACCAAGACCAAAATCAACTTGGGAAGGAAAAAGAGTTTATTTCACCTAAGAACTTTCAGGTCATGCTCTATCACCAAAGTAAATCAAGGCAGGAACCTGGAGGCAGGAACCGAAGCAGAGGCCATGGCGGGCTTGGGTGATTCTTATTAACTTGCTTATTATGGCTTGTTCAACCTTTCTTGTAGCCTTCAGGACCACCAGGGCTGGTGCGGCCCATAATGTGCTGGGCCCTCCCACGTCAGTCATCAGTCAGGAAGATGCCCCACAGGCTTGCCCACAAGTCAATCTAACGGTAGCATTTTCTCAGTTGAGGTTCCCTCTTCCAAATTGACTCTAGCTTGTGTCATGTTGACATAAATGTAGCCCGTACACTTACCACGCTAAACAATAGCATACCTTTGTATTTGTCAAATTCTAGACACATTCGCTAAAAAAACAAAACAAAACAAAACAAAAACCTCCTTATAGACTGAGTCCTGAGTCCCACCTGCCATTTATTATGTTTCTTTGGTAATTGATATTTGCAAATTTTCTCTCTTCTTCCTGATTTGGCATGTCTGAGAACAAAGACCTGATTGCCTGGGTCTGTATTGGCACAATCTAAAAAAAAAAAAAAAAAATCCTGGCAAGATGAAACTGGACCCTTCTGTGCTCTGCTGAAGAAATGACCATGACGGTGACACTATCTGCCATTGCCAAAGATGCTTAAACTACACACCAGGAAGTCTGTTGGCTTGGCACTCACTCCCTGTCCCAGGTCCACCTTCTGAAGATGCTTTATTTCAAGAAATCATCTGACTCATGATCTCGGGGCTCACAAACTGGATTTATCATTCGCTCTAGCCACTAACACTGAGTGCTGGGTACGACTGGCATATGCTTGTAACCCTGGCACTTGACTTCAAGGCCATCTTGAACGACGAGAGACTCAGTCTAATAAACAAACAAACAAACAAACAAACATCAATGTAGTCTTCATCATCTGGCCATTCCGTCTTTGAATCTCTTCTCCTTTTCCTTCTCCTCCTCCATTTCCTCTTCTCCCTCCTTCTCCTCCTCTTCCTTCTTCTTCCTTAGTAAAGCCTTGTAGGTACATAATAATATCTTTTCTCTTGCTAGCCTGATTATTGCCAGTTTAATTTAATCTTCAGAGTCCTAAGAGGAGGAAGGACCTACGAGCGTGCCCTGGCTAGTTCTATGTCTACTTGACACAAGCTAGAGTCACCTGAGGGAGGGAACTTCATTTAAGAAAGAGGCCTCCTTAAGATCGAACTATATGCAGGCCTGTGGAGTATTTTCTTAATCGGTAAATAAT
Source organism: Montemys delectorum (assembly GCA_019843815.1). Classification (NCBI taxonomy): domain Eukaryota; kingdom Metazoa; phylum Chordata; class Mammalia; order Rodentia; family Muridae; genus Montemys; species Montemys delectorum. The sequence goes on from JADRCD010216560.1 coordinate 15,109, forward strand.
AATGGAGAGCCTAGCTCATTGTAGGTACAGATGTCCCTGGGTTCATAGCCTTGGGTTCTATAAGAAAGCAAGCTAAGCAAACTATGAGGAGCAAGCCCATAAGCAGCCTCTACATCAGCTCCTACCTCCAGGGTCCTGCCCTGTTTGAGTTCCTATCCTGACTTCCTGGTGAATTGTGATACGGACTTATAAGCCAAATAAATTTTATCCTCCCTAGATTGCTTTTGGTCATGGTGTTTATCACAGCAATATAAACCCTATCCAAGAGAGTGAAAGGAAATTTTTATCATTCTTTCTGCCAAACCCAAAATGCAAACTAAGGAATGTCATGAACATGTAGCTACCTACAGCCTAAACCAGCACCAACACTTTTTTCCTGAGAAACTCTGGGTCCCGGACGTCCAGCATAAGATTATACCCCGAGTTACTGGGTAAGTCTACTGTCTAGAAGCACAGGGGAGGAAGGAGAATAATGTTTGAGATTCAGGCTACTGTGAAAGAAACACAGAGGGAGTCCTGTAGACAGTGGCGCTTTAAGAGAAATAGCAGGACAGGTACGCAGTTAGCACATGAAGGTCAGAAGATGAGGTGCTTGTCTTGGCACAGGGCTGGATTACTTTGGAACAAACACTTTGGTTCTCTAAGCCTTTATTTCCTCAATGGCAAAGAGACCTGGACTGATTCCCACAGGGCTGTCCTCAAGACCCCAATCATCAGCATCACCAGGGAATTGATGGGAAACGCAAACTCTGAACCCCCTCCTAGACTTCCTAAGTTAGAAATGTGAAGTGGGGTCTTCCATCTTTTGTCCCATTTATTTATTTACTTGGGTGGGGGAAGGAAAGCAGGTATGCTGGGGTGGGCATCAGAGAACAATTTATAGGACTTGGTTCTCTCCTTCCACGAGGTGAATCCTGGGGACTGAACTCAGGTGGCCAGGCTTGGCAGCAGGGACTCCCCAACATGCCAGCCCCATCTGTGGGTTTTTTTTCCCCACACATTTTGCTTTAGTGCCCAGATCCTCATTTACTGGAGACCAGTAAAGTTTGAGAACACTGAGCAAGCACTGGGTGGTCTCCAGATAGTTTAATTCTGAGCTAAAGAGGAAAAAGTAGATGAGTGGCCCTAGTCTTTGGCATTGAAAAAAAAATCTAGAAAGATACTGAACAAAAAATAGTCTATTTGTTTTGAATGGAGCCAGTGTTTGGTAGCTGCCACTCAGTTTTAGGAGCTCTGAGAGTCCCATGAACACATTCAAGGAAGTGGCTTGAGGCAGTTAAAGCCTGCATGGTCGTGGATCTTAAGTGACCCCCAAAACCCGGAGGCTTCTTTACGGGCCTGTGGTGCTGTTGGCAGATAACAGACTGGTCAGAAGGTGAGGTTTATAAAAAAGAAGTTAGGCCGCCAGGTGGGCTCTTGAAGGGGACATTGGGACTCTGGCCCCTTCCTCATTCTCTCCGTCTTCTTGCTTCTTGGCCTTCAGAAGGTAAATGATTTCCCCAATGTGAGGTTCTGCCTCACCACAGGCAACAGGGACATGTGTCCACAGACTGAAACCGTAGAAACTACGAGCTGGAATAAATCTTTCCTTTCTATAAGATGATTTATTAACTATTTAATTCCAGTGTCAGGAAGCTGATTAACACCAGTAGTCACATAGGTAGGTGATGGTAAGCTCCATTAGAAAGTGCATATGAGACCGAGGAAGCTAAAGCAGGAGGATTGCCTTGAGTCCAAGGTTGGCCTGAACTTGCATGTGTAGTGAGTTCCAAGCCAAGCTGGGCAAAGGACAGGGAAGGAAAAAAAAAAAAAAGAAAGAAAGAAAGATAGATCCTTATCTTCCAGTGTACTGCTTACATCTTCATTAACAAGCTATTTGTAATTAACAGTTCCTTTTACTGTTGTTTCTAAAAACTCATCAAGGCTCATTGCAAATCAAAATGGCTTCAAAGAGCTCAAAGGATAAGTTTTAATACCACAAAGCAAAGAAAACATACAAGCCAAGAAACAATAATTTTTTTTAAAAGCCAACTTAAAATCAAACTCTCTTTTCCCAGGCGTAGATGATGATAAAGAAATTGCAAAACAGAGGGTTGTACTGGCTTTCCAGATCCTTCCCCCAGTCCTTCCCCTTTCACTTTCAGGCGCCTGCTCCTCTCTTGCTCAGCAGCCATGAGCGCTTGTTATTTCTTTAACTCTTTGCATATGAGGGTGGGAACAAACCCAAAACTCACTGTGTTCTGTGTTGGTAACACATTCATAACAGAAGGTCCTGACATCTGTAAAAGCGTTATCTAGTAAGTAGGGACATTGTTTAAAAAAAAAAAAAAAAAAAAGGCAGAAGAGCCAGAGAGTAAAGAGAGCTCTGAATGCAGCCTTGACTTAGTGAGAAAAAAACAACCCAGGAGCAGCCAGCGAAATCAGCGGTGACCACCTTCAGAATGTTCTCCCTCAGAATAAACGCTCTGCTGCCTGGATGGGCAAGACAGCCTGTATCAGTTTTCAAGAACTCTGGACACATGAACATCTGGAAATAGGAACTTCCTCCAGGACAACAGGTCAACTCTTGCTTCCTTCCTGCTCCTCCGCTCTCTCTTTTCATGTCTGAGGAGAGACCATGTCCTCTTCCTTCCCTCCAGTGTAATCCATCCCTGTCCAGAGAGCAGGGCTGTCCCTGTGGGTCATGCAAGCTAGCCAAGTGACAACCTCTCCAAAGAACAGAGTCAGAATCCAGACCGTCTCCCTCTCAGGCCCTATCTTGAAAGAGAAATGCTTTGTCCTCACTCAGTGGGACTCCCCATAATATGAGCTAGCTGCAAGCCCTCCATGAGTTCTGCTGCCATTTGGGGGGGGGGGGCACATCCAATACTATGGTGGTCCCTTGAAAAGTCCTCCTAGGAGACTATACTGGTGCCTGCCTCTGCCTTCCTCCTTAGACTGATGCATGTCTCTTCTTCATGTTTTAAATACAAGTATGGATTTGTACAGTGATTTACCCTGAGCTTAGCACTCTTCCCAATGGGATGAGGGGAGCCTATAAGACTCAGGAAGTAAATCAGCCCAAAAGGCCCACAACTCTTTCAAAGTTCCAAGGTTTACAAGCCCTCTGGCCAAGGTAATAGATGCCTAAGAGAGGGCTCTGGCTGGCAGAATTGCCTTAGGGATGCAGCTCTGATGAACGGTCACCAGTGCTGATATGGGATTTGGTGGTGACTGCATTTTAGTTGTTCATGTTCCTTTTACGTAATCCCAGGAAACTCCAACCTGGATGTGGGTGGAATATCTTCAGTCTCTTCAGTGCCTTATCCATCCACATCACTAGGAAAAGTTGTGAGGCAGGAGCATACTCGCAACTACAGAGGTGTGTCCACAAGGATTGTGGGTATCTTCTCAGTATATGTGTGCACTCCCATTCTGAGAACAGCTGGTAGGCAGCTCTATAGCTAGCAAGAGCAGAGCATCTCCACCCTTCTAGCATGTTCCAGCTCTTATGAAAAAGCCGTGTCCGTTTCTAGATTGGTTTCTACTGGCTGTACCTGTCATTTTAATAATCAAAATAAACTCAGTATTGAATAAACTAAGGAGATAATATAGAAAGGGGGAGTACTGTGGTTTCAAAGAAAACTTAAAGGTGCGATGGGACAGAGTACCAGACGGAGTTGCGAATTTGGTTGTTGGCAAGAAAATAGCATATACGAGGCTCTGGGTGTGAATTGTCAGCATGAAGAAAGGGGGAGGGGAATGAGGAACAGTGTGTGTGTGTGTGTGTGTGTGTGTGTGTGTGTGTGTGTTTGTGCATACACATAGATATTCTAAAATTCTGTACTAAAATTGCTATTTACTCTTAAGTCACTGATTTGATTTAAGAAAACCGAAGTTAAAAATCATAGACTATAGGAATTATGGATCTACTTTGTAAAAAGATGTATCAACTGTAGACACATAATGAAAAAATATATATTAGTTTATTTATTTATTTTGAGACAGGGTCTTATGCAACCCATATTGGCTTCAAGCTCACTATGTAGGGTTCATGAGCTGAACTCCTGAGCTTCCTGCCTCTACTTCCCAAATGCTGGGATTACCAGCATGTACCACCATACCAAGTTTAAGATACTTATATTTAAAAGCTTTTACTCTACATAAAAATGCTATATAGACGTTTTAAGAAAAATATATTTAAGATGCATGTATACTACTTCAGATTTTATTTTTGAGGCAGGGTTTCACTATGCAGCACTGGATGGCCTCGAACTCACAGCAATGTGCCTGTCTCACCTTCTGAGTGCTGAGGTCACAAGAGGGCACCCCCGTACGTAACTTAATAACTTTTTCTATTCAACTGTCAACCAGTACCTAGTCTAAGTCCTACCCTGAGAGAGAACTTCTGTACTCTATCAGTGCCTGGTGGAATCCAGGGTGGCAGATTCTTGCTCTCTCTGAAGTGTTCCCAACACTTTACACATCCTATGTTTGGCTTCACGGACGGTATTTCTGTTCCCAAACAATGCAATAATGTATTACTCAAGAAGAATCTTTTCCAATAGTGGCCATATGATCAGATCTAAGCCAATTCAAAATATTCTGGATAACTTTTAAATCCAACTTGACTTTATGAGATTCTCTCAGTGAAGATTAGTACGATGCACATATTCTGTCTGGCCGCCACCAAGTCAGTATTTGGCACTGGTGTGAGGAATTTTGGAAAAAAATTGATTTTTTAAGCCCAAATTGAATGTCTTAGTGACTTTTTGTTGTTGTGACTTTGATAAAATACCTATCCCAACAAAAGCAACATCAGGGGGAAAAGATTTCTCTTGGCTTACAGTTTTAGCCCACCAAAATTTGGAAAAGACAGCTGCTGGCAGAGAAGGCATTGCAGAAGAAGCAGGAAGCTGGCTGGCCACACTCAGAAAGCAGAAAGGGAACAGGAAGTGGGGCTAGAAAGTGTCAAAGCCCCACACCTGCTGAGCTAATTCCTTCAATGAGAATCTACCTCCTAAAGGTTCCCAACCTTCCCAAACAGCTTAGAGACTGAGCGTTCAAACACATACACCCGTGGAGAAAACTTTACACTCACACCACAACCCTGGGCAAGTATTCACTTACTCATTCACGCCTTTTTTGGAAGATGAGAATTTGGTTCCTAGTGTAAGTCCAGAGGATCCAACATCTGATCTCCGTGGGTACTTGTTCACATGTGGGATACACTCACATAGACATGTACACATAAATTTAAAAATTTAATTAAGAAATAATTTAAAATAATTATAGGGAGATAGCCCAGTTGGGAAAGTGATTTCTGTACAGACAGGAGCTTGGATCCCCAGCATCCCAACAATAGTTGAGTGTGGGAGCATGTACCTGCATCTCCATCAACGAGAGTCAAAGACAGGATAATCAAAGAGGCTTTCTAGCCAGCTAGTAAGTCAAAACAGTGAGCTCCGGATTCTGGGAGAGGGTCCTTCTCAAAAAATGTCTTACAAAAAACATAAACTGAAGAATGGTAGAGGGAGAAAGCCAATGTCAACCTCTGGCCTCTATGCATCCATGAACTGGCACCTACACACATATGTCTAGACCACCTCCAACACACATACACAATGTGATCATAGAGAAGAAACTCCGATATCTGGAAGAATTATTTGGTATTAGATTGATTATTTGCTGGATGAAGAAGGAATTTTATAAATATTGCTCAACCATTTGAAATACAAGAATTGTGTAATTTGAGAACTAAGGAAAAACTGATAAGTCATCATGCTGTGCTCTGAGCCCCATTGCAGAAATTCATATTAAAAGTGTCCCACTCTGTATATTATCACCAGAAAGGCAATGCTTCCCCCCACTAGGAAGACATGAGTTTTTGTTTTTAAGGCCTTTTACCTGCTAAGCCAGTACTCTTCCAGCCACTGAGCTACAGCTACAGCCAGGTCTTCATATGTAGCCCAAATTATACTAAAATAGGCAATCCTCCTGTCTCTGTCACTTGAATGCTGAGATTTGGAGCATGAGCTACTACACCCAGTTTGTTTACATTTTATTTCAAAGTAATTTGACTTTTTAAAGATTACAAAAGACAGAGTTACAATCCCACTTCCTCAAATAGTGTCCTACTTGGTAGTAAACAAACCAAAAAAAATGAGCTCTGAAACCCTAGCTTATCTGCAGATCCTCTCTAATTGAGACTATCGTAATAATGGTTCTTAATCCAGGACCCCACAGGAGATTAGTTCTCATGTCTTCTTGTCTCTGCAGACATGTGATGGTTTCTCTGTTTAGCTTTCATGATCTTGGTGTTTTTAATGAATACTGGCAAGTATTTTTAGAATGTCCCTTGGTTTGGTAAGTCTGATGTTCCTCATAATTGGTTTCAGGTTACATGGACAAGAACATCCAAGAAGCTGGGGAGATGGCTCAGTGGCTAAAGTGTTGTCTGCACAGTCATGAAGACCTGAATTCAAACTCCAGCATCCATGTAAAAAGGCAGGCATGTTCAGGCCAGTCTAGGCAAAAGGGTGTGCTTCAGTTTCAGGGAGAGATTCTGTCCGAAGATACATGGTGGAAAGGGATAGAGGAAGACACTGCAATCTACACACACACACACACACACACACACACACACACACACACACACACA
>JADRCD010216561.1:0-18421 GCA_019843815.1 Montemys delectorum
ATGTTTGATTGTGTCCTATTTTTAGTCTCTGGGGAAATAAGCAGAGTTTGGTACATGACTCATGGGTGTTCAGCATTTTGAAACCCAAAGGTAGCTTTGTTGATCTGATGCTAATTACAGTGAAGAGTTTCGGCTTATAAACCAAATTTCCATTGTAGCTATCATGAGCTATAACAATAATTGATAACAGGTATGAATTAGGTCTTCACTCTTAAACAAACACAGGAACAAAGAGACACAACTAAGCCAGCAGGAGATAGTGCACGGGAGATATCCTCAGAAGCTTCTATGTTATGTAGGTATATCTTATGATGGAATTGCAATTTTATATACAATAGTAATCCAAGAGTGAATTAAAAAAAGAGTCACTGCTCTAAGCATTGAATAAAGGGGGGGAGAATAAGAAATACACATTGTCATGAGAATAGCTAAGGAAATGATTAACTAGAATGACAGTAGAGTGGGTTTGTGACTAGAAGCTCCAACTTTGACTTCTGTCTAACCCAGTAGCATGTACTTTACATGTAGATCCTCATGACCTGAATTACCTGCTTTTACAAAGTGCACCAATTTTTAATTCATTCAATCTACTAGGCCTGTTTGAGCTGCTAATTTTAGAAAATATACATGCAGGCATTGTTTTAGACACAAACTATTATGTATGTGTCAGAGAGTATCTCCCCTCCCCCATGACAGCTCTAGAAATGATGTAATGGTTATAGACTAAAAAGAGAGAGAGAGAGAGGGAGAGAGAGAGAGAGAGAGAGAGAGAGAGAGAGAGAGAGAGTATGTTCAATATGTCATGAACAAGTAACCCATACTGTCCTACGTTTTCCATGGAAAAATGTTTAGAACAATATTCTTAACTTCTACTTAGATTCTCAAGATTAGACCTTTTTTTAACATAATTTTAGGATCTTCTCACAAACATTCCTAGTATATCTTATGATGGAATTGCAATTTTATATGCAATAGTAACACAAGAGTGAATTTAAAAAAGAGCCACTGCTCTAAGCATTGAATAAAGCGGGGGGGGGGGGGAGAATAAGAAATACACATTGTCATGAGAATAGCTCAGGAACTGATGAACTAGAATGACAGCCAGAAAGCTTTGATACCATACTTCACCATTCCATTGTGATTTTGAATTTCTTATTCATTGTTCTACTAACACATATATGATTCATGGCTTGACAGTACATGAAATGCTTAGTTTACACACTTGAGGACCTCAGTTTCCTTAGACTCTTGTTTCAGTTCTTTCATTATCTCAAAATTACTACTACAAATGTAACTATTAAATGAAATTAATACTAAGAAGGATACCAGTCAATAGGGACCTTATATACCTGAAAATATAAATAAAAGTCACAACATGGAATATCAGGAGAGTCAGTCTACAATCTTAATGGGCCAGGTTTTCAAAGGCACACACAATAACGGATAAGTACTTTCAAAGTCCTTCTTAGTCACTTAATCATTCTTTAAGAATTTGACTTAAGCTTGAAGAAATTACTCCTCTCTTGATGCTGTTAAAAGTCAATTTCAATCACTTCCCTATTTGCTTTATTACTTTTCTTAAAAGAAAAGTTTACGATTAAAATTTTATGCACTTTTATTACCTGTTTCCAGTACATGTGACATCTTATAAAACATGCCACCGGGTGCACCACCCATGGCTCAATTCCAGCTCCAGATTATCCTCAACTATTGTTTGTTATAAAGACTTGGCCAAAAAAAAAAAAAAAAAAAAAAAGACTTGGCCAAGTCAGGATGAACTGCCATTCCCATCACAGATTCCTTCACATGCAGAAATCCATGGCTGTCACAAGACAGGTGGAATGGCCCCAGGACTCTATATGCCACAGAATTCTATATCCATTTTCATGAATAATGTATAAAATCATTTCAGATCCCTTTTCATTGGAAAGCACAAGTCATCCAAGTCCTTCTTCTGTATTTGCATTTCCTAATGTATTAATTTTTTCCATCTCAGACTTTCTACCTCTTTTATTAAGTGAAAAAGATTTAGTCACTTCAATAAACTTTAGAGAGTTTGTACCTTGAACCTTTGCAGAGTCTGAACTTATATCCAGTAATGTGCTCTCAAGACATCCAGGGCTGGGACCAAGAAATGTATGGCTAACTCCTAAGGGCAAACATTTGTTTATTCTTACACAATTTTATGACCACACACTTTACTAGGATTGACTACAGGATTCTTATCTTGACAAATATTTAAAATATAACCACCTATGTTAAACCCAATTGGAAACAAGTATAAGAATACCATTGTTTACTTCAACCCATAGATAAAATATTTAAATTTTTGTATTGATTTGGTCATTTTAAAAGATATTAATAAATCCAGTTACAAGGCAATCAACAAACACACATCTCCTGAAGGTTGAAAGCTACCTGCCTTACTTCTAGCTCCAAACTCAGAGCCTCATACATCAGACTTCTAATAATATTAAATGCAAGTTGATGAGTGAAGGTCTTCCCAATAAATATCAGATGGTCAAATAGAGACTTTTTGCTGAGTTCCTATTAGTACTATATTTTTTAAGATGTGGGCTTTGAATGGTAAATCCCTCACTATAGCCAGGAAACTCTCTCCTCTTGAACTTTGCCAACTTCTTCTGATCTTTGTTTGACTTAGAAATATAACATTTGAATCTTCTTTCTCTTACATTGTTCTTGTTTTATTTTCTATCAAGAACACAAGAAAAGTTAGTGCTAATATTTCAAATCATACTGAACCTCTTTATGGGGAGGCAAAGTTTCTATATAAGGATCTCAATCATTCTTTCATATTATCAGTTCTACTTCAGGACACAGAAGGTCCAGTCTTAGGGTAGAGATGTAGCCCAGTTGGTAGAGTGCTGTTAGTCTTAGATTCAATTCCCAGCAACTGAGTACAGTGGCTTGTGACTCTAAATCCATCAGTAGGAGGCAGAAGAAGGATAGTTAGAGATGCAAGGTCCTCCCTGGCTACATAGTCTGGAACAGATGAGATTATGTGACAATAAATGAAAGTATATGGAAATGTCTGGCAGAATAGGAATAATGTGCAGGACACACCCACTGACCCATTAGTGTGTCACCTATTAACCCTGTCACGAATGCTGAAACATTCATTTGTCCTCCCCTCCTTGCTGCCGTCCTTATCACAATGAAGTAAGCTGTAGTTTTCAATCACTTCCTGTAGGAATTACTTCACTGAACACTTTCCCTGTGACAACTTCTCCCAAACTCAGAATACAGATTTCTTTGGCCCAAAGGATGAAAGCAATATTAATACAGACCATTATAGTTAAGGATGCATGACATACTCAGACTTTATACTTTTTGAAGGAAGAATCCATGTCAACAGAAAGAAGATCCATCTAAGAAGAAGGTAGAATTTTGGGGTCAGGCAGTCTCCTTAGTGACCTAGGGAGGAGTCAGACATGTGACCGAAGTTAATAAAGTCTACATCCAGTTAAAGCTAATCAGAGACTGTGTTTGTTAAAAAGTTATCAGCTAAAAGAAAAGAAGAAATAAGAGGAGGAAGAAGATAAGGAAGGGGAAGAGGGGGAAGAAGGGAAGAAGGAAGGAGAGAAAGGGAAGAGGGGAGGAGGCGAAGAAGGGAAGAGGGGGAAGAGGCAGAGAAGGAAATACCACAAGTTCACCAAGCACAGATGCACAGCCTGAAGACCAATCAGGAAGAATGCCTTCAAGAGCCAACAGGGAGACTCTAGCTGTACAGGAAACCGAAGCATTTCTATGAAACTTAAGGAGCCATTTGCACACATTTCTCAAAGCTGTAAGCTTGAGAGAAGAAAGTAAAATGCATATTTCATATTTGATGGCTGTCTCTTCTCTACACATAATGCACTTGGATGGGAAATGTGGGCTTTCTCTATCACCTTACAGCATACTGATATAAACAAGTGGCAGTGAGAATATTTTCTATTCCAAAACCCAAAAGTATCAATTAACAAATTAACAAGGTAAATTCACTTATAATAATTTCTATTCAGGCAAACTTAGCTTCAAAGCTAAGTCATACCTTAAATGTCTGAAGATGGGTGATTTGTCTGTTTTTAAATCTTTGCACTATTCTGAAACGTATCTCTTTCTTTCCTGTCATCTTCTTAGGCAATTGGAGGTCTCAGGTCATTAAGAAAAAAATACACACATTTGGTTGGGAAAGCAGAAAAGAGTAGCACACTCAATAATTCTAAGCTATCACCACATTTTAGCACCAGCTATCTTGTAAAGGTGAGGCAAACATTTGGAAAAGGAGGACCTTCCAAGGGAAGAGAGTATTTATTTCTTGTTTTGTCACATATTTATTGCTAGACATTAAGTACCTGCTGTGTACTTGACAAGTCAATGTTTGATTTTCTCCACTCTGGCTACAACAGTATGTGTGTTCATGGTTGTCATAGGATTAAATGAGGGAACATTTAAGAGACCTATACCTGGGACCTATACCGTAGGAACTGGCAACGCAACAGTTTAGAGATACACTCTCCTGCTTCTCCAGCCTGGCTTTTGTTTGCCTGCTTATAGCTGTTCTAATTGTTGCTGTTGTGATTGGCTAGTTCCCTGTTCATATACATGCTGATGTCCAAATGCAGCAAAAGCAGATTTATCTGTATTAATCTACAAATAGCTAATTTCCACAGTCTCATTTAGTGACAAATGCATTAACACTCTCTTGTTTCCTTGAAAAATCCGTAATCATTGCAGTCACCAGAACAACCAGAAACTCTCTGACCATGTTAGCTACTATAGAATTTGCTCAAGAGAACACTATATTTTATTCATTTAAGCTGGCTCCCATGGGGTAATCTCCCTCTATTTAAGAAAATAAAGTTGAGACTCTGGAGCTGACTAAATGAACTGGTGGGCTATAGAACACTTGCCCCCTGAGTCACCAGTTCAAATCTGACCCCAAATTGCAAACATCTGAGTGTTGTTTGCTCGTTTCAGCCCACACAGTGCAAGAAAAGCCACATCACATGCCTTCAGATACCACAGCTAGCTGCTGTTTTCAGTGGCAAAACCAGGACAAAATGCACAACAGGCTTACCTGTTCATCCTTGGTGCCTTCAAGGACACTGCACTGTCGACAAAGTCCAAATGTCCAAGGTTCATTTCCCAGACTCACTACGTACTTTTCAAAGCTTGTATGTAGTTTCAAAATGGCTCTCAAATCACTTTAAGGGAAAAATTTCTGTTTCATCAAAGTGCTATTGGAAAGGCTTGGGTATAACTCAGCTGGTAAAGTGCTTGTCATGCAAGCATGAAGACATGAGTTTGCTTTCTCTCTCTCTCTCTCTCTCTCTCTCTCTCTCTCTCTCTCTCTCTCTCTCTCTCTCTTTCTCTCTCTCTCTCTCTCTCTCACTAGCTTGCTTGCTTGCTCGCTTTCTGGGAAGGAGAAATGGAGAAATGAGTCAGTGGCTCAGAGTACTTATTGCTCTTGCAGAAGACGCAGTAGTCACAGCTGTTGATAGCTGCATATAACTCCAGTTCCAGGGGATCCTATGCCCATTCCTGACCTCCTCTGTTGCTTCATGAGTATGATGCATGTGCATACATGCCATGCACATATACACACAAAATAAAATACATTAATATATCTTTTAAACATCAACTATGATTTTCTAATCTAGTTATGGAGGAGAGGGGGCTGGATTCTTGGGGCTCTCTGACTAGTCAGCATGACCTATCAGGAAAGTTCAAGAAAGCCAAAAACTTGTCTTATTTTTTTTTTAAAATAGTTCCTGTGGAAGAAAAGAAAGGACACTAGAGGTTGCCCTTTGTCATTGGGCATGAGCACTCACATACACACATGTATCATTGTCATGGGTTATTATTTGTTATTATTGTGTTCTATGAACACTATATACCCAGTATCATAAATATGAGTTAGAGTAACCATTATTTATTAACAAGTTGGTCTTAAATTTCTGTCAGGAATTGGAGTTTTAATAGTGTGTTAATATTGTTACAATACTTAATATCAAAAATTTCTGTGAATTAATATTTCAGGGGTATATTAGCATATGAAAACTCTGAACGTGATGGACACCTATCTACATGTGGAGCACTGGAGAGAAAGAAGAAAAGGAACCAGAAACTCCGACATGTTAACCTTAAGGCCACTATGGGATACATAGGGCATAGACACCTTATCCCACACAGTCTGGAGGCTCCTAAGCAGTCCCTGACTTCAATTCCTTCTCCCTGAAGATTGCCTTTCATGAAACCAGAAGATGCATGCAAGCTTCCAAAGCAGGGGAGTAATGAGGAGTCCTACACAGCTACGAAACTTATGATGCACAGTGATCCATCATAGCAAGATACCTCCATTATTAAGCCAGCATGATCCGTAACTACAATACAGTATTTGGCTTGATACCCAGTTTAATGTCATCCTAACCCACATCAAGGAAACTTCTCTTTCCAAAAGAACAGTGACCTTTCTAGAAAACCACCACCAATTAAAATGCAGAGACACAGAGTCCAGTGCCAATGGATATATCTACTGAACAAGGACTACATCTAAGGCTCAGAAAAGATTACAGAAAGATTGTGAGAGTCAGAGGATTGGGAAATTTACTGAGGCTGTGTCTCATAAGAATGTCAGAAGCTAAATCCAAAAAAAATCTCATCAAAATGACTACCTAAACATGAGCTGAACAAGGACATCGCCAATCGACATGCCAAAGTGGATGGGGAACACCATCAGTCCTCAATCCTTGGTCCTACACAAAGAACTACAGTCAACTAAGGAATGCTGGGAAATTTGAGAAATAGCTTTTCCTCAGAGAAGAGCACACTAATTAGTTATCCAATACAAATAGTTAGCCCTAAAAACAAACATATAAGTAACTTTTTACAGACTAAGTGGGTTGTATTTTGGGAAATTTATGTATATACCTTGCATATATGAAAAAAAGAGAAAATTAAAATTTGAAACACATCTTTTTAATTATGTAAATCTGAATTATTGAAAGGTGACAACTGCTTCTTTCTTCTTTTTTCTTTGTTTTTGAAGTGGGAGTCTTACTATGTAGACCAGGCTGGCTTTAGTTGCACAGAGTTCATTTGACTTGACAACAGTTTCTTAATCTAAATATTTTCTCTTAATCATCTTATATCTATGAGAATAAATCACATTAAAAATATTAGGTATAAAATTTCTTCATTAGAGGAATGAGTATTTAATGTGAAGCAAAATATATTGCCTTTGAGCTTAATGTAGTCATGTTGTAGTGTCCAGTGAGCTAGAGTTCCACCAAACCATTTCTAATTGACTACATCAAGGAAGCATTGCCTGCTGCCAATGAAAACCGTAGGAGAAAGAAAGAACAGATGGATTCCAGAGTTTTCCAGTGTGAAACATATTTTCCTTATGTCTGGAGTCAGCATAGCCAACAGCTCAGGTGGGATGATTGGCTGATTGCTTGGCTATCACTACAAAACAAGTCTGAGAACTGAATGCAGCAACTGGAGATTTTTAGCTAAGGGTTCTCTTGATAGGCAACCAAAACCAAAGAGTACACATGGTGGGACTCATGGCTCCAGAAGCATATGTAGCAGAGGATGGCCTAGTCAGTCATCAATGGGAGGAGAGGCCCTTGATCCTGTGAAGGTTCTATGCCCCAGTGTAGGGGAATGCCAGGGCCAGGAAGCAGGAGAGGGTGGGTTAGTGAGCAGGAGGAGAGGGGAGGGAACAGGTTTTTTTTTTTCAGAAGGAAAACCTGTAAAGGAGATATCATTTGAAATGTAAATAAAGAAAATATCTAATAAAAAAGAAGTTCTAGCTATTACCTTGTGCTACCCTTGCACAAGTTGGTGTGGCCCAATAATGACATTCTGATAGGTGATTATTTTAATGGTGCACCTTACCTGAATAAGTCAGCACATACTATGCATTTAGACCAAAAGCAGCAACCACTGCATAAGAACATGCTAGGTTTATGAGGCACAAGACATTAAATTTAATAGGTTATAAAGCAGTATTAAATAACAAACACACTTCATCACCCAGGCACAGTGAAGAGCTATACCTGTTAGGTTTAGCTCAAGAACAATATTCATAATTATGCAGTGGAGTCCACAGGGTCCTCATGTGTGGAGCCAACCCAAGCACAGCAGCTTAAGTGACCTTGACAGGCATGGCACAGGATTCCTACAAGACCAACTTTGCTCCATCCTCAGGAAGCTCTGGATGCAGTTGTGATCCACATCAGGGAACAGCAATTCCATGTCCTCCCCAATCCAGCAGCACTTACAAAATCATTTTGTTTTATAATTTCCCAAAGGGGAAATATTTGATAGATCCTGGATTATTTATCTTTTTATATATTTGTGGAAGTCTTTAAGAAATATTTTTAGACTAGACTTCTGACTTAGTTAGGGTTTTATTGCTGTGAAGAGACACTGTGACCACAGCAAAGCTTATAAAGGAAATAATTTAAATGGATCTGACTTATAATTCACAGGTTTATTCATTGTTTTCATGGCAAGAAGCATGGCAGCCCACAAGTAGACATGGTGCTGGAGAAGGAGCTAAGTGATCTACATCTGGATTGGCAGGCAGCAGGAAGATCCAAGGAGCTATTAAGCCTGGCTTGAGCTTCTGAGACCTCAAAGCTTACCCCCAGTGACATATTCCCTCCAACAAAGATACACTTACTCCAATAAAGTCACACTTCTTAATAATGTCACTCCCTGTGGGCCTATGGGGGCCATTTTTACTCAAACCATATAACTGATATTAAATATTTCTCTATACTATATAAGTTAAAAAGTAGGGGATTACATTTGCTGGGTTAGACATGAAGCCATTCTTTGTCGTCTTGTGATCTACCATCATGATGCAACTCACAGTTACAGCACCTTAATGTTGTCTTGGTTTCACCAAAATGTCTTAAGCACACAGTCTTAATATGACCACCCTCTGCTAGAACCAGGTATCACTATTAACTGTGCATGGACCATCAATTCTCTACAGTTCCTTTCTGTTGACTTCGGTACTATACATTTTCACAATGAGGCATGTTCTCAGACAGAGTAGACTAAATAGCTCACCAAAGAAAGTGTATTCTATTAGCTAACATCTTTTCTTTTTCATTTATTTATGTTTATTTCATGTGCATTAGTGTGTTGCCTGTATGTACGTCTGAATGAGAGTGTAAGGTCCCCTGGAACTGCCAAGTGGGTGCTGGGAACTGAAGTCAGTTTCTCTGGAAGAGCAGCCGGTGCTCTTAACTGCTGAACTATCTCTCAAGCCCATTGTTTTTAATTTATTTACTTTAATTTTGAACATATTTTTGTATACCATCATCTGAAACTCTTTCATACAACTCTTGCCTCACTTTTCTCCTTCTTCACATCAAAGAAATTAAACATTCATTGAACTAATTAATGGCTTGAAATTATCTCTGAAAAAAAATGGAAAATATAATCAACATAAAGCAGGTAAAGAGGTCACATGGATTAGGGACCCAAGGTTACAGGTTAAAGCCTCCCACTAGCAGATGAGCATCCTTATTACAAGCACATCTGTGATGTGTGATTAGTCAGACCCTTCCCAGTGCTAAGGAGGTAGAGTCACAGGAAGGAATTAGTTTAGTGCTCAGAATATTTATATGAAAATATTATTTTGTAACAAAGTAGTCACTTACATGAGAGGCTTGCTTAATAGGAGTCAGGAAGAATGTACTCTCCTGCTATCAAGTAGAGTATCATAATATACTGATTGCAAACTTTCAGATGAAAGATGAAATAGAATCTTTTCTGGATCTGATGTATGGGCCTCCATGAGTTTTCATATATGTACCTTTTCTATATTTTTAACTAGTCTAGTGACTGAACTTTTACCACATTTTCTCAAAAACTCAAGTATTTGTTCTGATTGTAAAAATAATCCACACACATCCTTTGTAGAATATATACGCACAAAAAGAAGTAAAATTCACCTGAAATAGTCGTACCAAAAATGATCATTCCCAAGCACATGTCAGTATCTGTCTGTTTTTCTCAATCAATGTATAAGTTCATGTCTATATGCACCACTGTATAGCATGTACGGAAAGATATATTTTCATGTTTATTTATTTATTTTTAAATATAACAAAATAGAACATAATAAGCTAAACCAAAAACCATCACATCTAAGTCAGACAAGACAGACTAACAGAAGAAAACGAGGCCAAGAAAGGGTACATCGGATCATTTTTTGTGGAAATAAATGGAACTGAGAATCAAAGAAGGTAGGGTATTTGTCCCAGGTCTCAAGGCCAATCTCGTGCTCAGAATGGTCTGCAAGCTACATAACTTTTAATAGTGTAGATAGCAGAGTTTTGGCCTGTCTGGCATGATACATTCTCATAGTCTGCCACAATCTTTATAGTTTGCCAGAAAGAAGTAAAGTTGAGTGCCAGATCTGAGAGATAAGAATAATGTGATATGTCTTAACTGCTCCAGGAAGTCAAATGCAGGGTCAGTGGTCACCAGACCCCAGATGCTGCATTGCTTACTCCCAATTTAGTATGGGTTTCATCCTGAAAGGTCATATTCATATTGTAGATTTTCATATTGTATTTATGCCAATACATACTCAATATGGGAATTCCAGGGAACCTTCAGAACTTGACACCCAAAATTTCAAAGGCATGCTTCCTTTTTGGTCTGGGTGCTCTTCCTATGCTCCTGTAGTCTCTGATTCTCAGATTAACTCTTTTGATCCGATTGAGACAGGTTGGTCCTCTGGTCCTGAGAGAATTTGAAATGACACCCCATCTATGCCCCTGATGCTTCTTACCTCTTGTGAGTGTGGGGACTGTTTTGTTATTCTGAAGCTAGCCAAGTATGTGTCCTCTAAGACAGATTATTGACTTACCTCAATCGCTTTCACTCTTCACTAGCCACTAACTACAGAAGTGACTTGCAGTGAAGAAGGCCCATGTGAGTGATGTCAAATCAACAGCATGTGGGTGGAACTGGCAGTGTGGACAATTTTAGGAATTACCATGAGAGTAAGGAATAATGCTCTTCTTCTTATTTCTCCCTTTACTCTAGTTAGAAACTAATGGGTGATTATTTGGATTATCAAAGGTGTATACATTAGATATCGGAAGCAATCAAGCCTCTAATGTTGTAAACCAGTCCTCCAGAACGAGAGAGCTGAGTTTTGATGTTCACATGAGACAGGATACAAGTTCCATCCTATTTGTGTTATTGTGGTATTGAGATGGCTGGCATAATTAACACCAATATTACAAGATATTTTTCAGACTAATAATGAGAAAGAGAATGAAAGCCTCATTGAATTTCCAAGAAAGGAAGTTAGAACCATAAGGATTAGAGCAAGAACAAGACTTTAAATTTCTGCTGCTGGTCTGCTTGAACACACAATTCTATGTATGGACTGATGTACTGATGTTTCCAATTAGTAAGGAATCTGGAATGATCTCAAAATGCACAGAACAGAATGAAAATGACTGATGCCATTTGATTTTCTTCCCAAAGCTGATATTTACTTATAATTGATCTATACCCCTATTTCTAGGAAAGTTTAGGCAACTAGGTGACAGACAACACAAACTATAACATGTGAAACAAACTATGAAGACTGAGAAATACGCCGTGCACTAGCGTAGTAATCCAGCTCTCAGGAAGTTCAAGTAGGCCAAATGCTACAATTCCAAGGCTTCCATGTACTACCACTCCAGCCAGAGCTACATAACAAGCATCTCTATTGGAAGAGATGGGGTGGATATGAGTTGCCAACTGTGAGCTAGGTTTTGTTTATTTACCACTGAGATTCTTGAAACTATTTCATTCATAAGTGTATAGCCTCTAAAGAAACATTTGCTGGTCTTTCTTATCCAACATTTTGACATCCTCTTCTTTCCTGGAACAGACACCCCATTTGCCTTAGGTGAATCCCTCAGTACGCAGGATCCATAGGTTTGACTGTGATGAAACATGAGATATAAGGTCTGATGCTGACAGGGCATGGGCCACAGCTGGAGATGCTGAGCAGATGAGATATAGGCCTGCCTTAGGTCTCTTTTGTTTGACTGTTAGTTTTCTGGTTTGATGCTATTGCAACACATGAGGCTTGCCAGTTACCTCAATGAGTGGGTTTATTGTCACTTTAAACCACTGTATCCCCTGAGGAACATTTGGTCTTTTCTGAGCCGTTTTAAATTGTCATAGCTAGAAGCATAGTCCTCTCGGTAACTACTCAGAGGAGCCCAAGAAGATTTCTAATGAGGCTAATATATCCAGGGTGGCCTTCAGCCTCATTATGAAGAATCAGCAAGCCTACAATGTCAGTGGAACTATGACTCACAACTTCTGGGTTAGTCACCTTGATCAGTCTCTCTGTTGCTTCAAGTTGGTTTCAATTCCATTTGAATTACTTATACCCAAGAGTCCTGGCTACCATAGAGTAGAAGTAAAATCTGGTTCTCATTTCACGACAGCCCAAAGGGTCCCACAGTCAGCTGTTTTCATAAGCAGCATGTAAAATGTGGGAACTACCTTTGGACCCTCTTGAAGGAAATAGAAACTTACTTTAGGCATTCTATTGTGACTCACAGTTGCCTCTAAATGCATACACACAGCCAGTCATTGAGACCTTATTTAAGTGGGCCACAGGCTACTGTTGCTACTGTTGAGCTTACATGCTGCACAAAGGTACATTATGAGACACCCCCCCTTTTAATGTGTCAGTCTAGCAAAAGGACCTTTTCGACTTTGATTAAAGACACCTGGTGAGCTCCTGGTAGCTCTTCACATTCAGATGTGGACCCAAAGAAAGAGAAAATATTTCTGATCTCCAATCACAATATGGCCATCACCCTCCACTTGTTTAAATGAATCTCTCCAGGAAAGACTTGCTCCAACCAGAACAGAAGCTGCCTCTGCCGGGATTAACAAGAGTGGGCCTCAACTGTCATATGGTAATGATCACAATAGGTTGCTCTGAGCAACTGATGACTTTGTAGTTCTTTGCTATAGCATTTCAAATGTAAAATTTCTTCTGTTAATATAATAAATAAGAACTCCTGTGTATGTATGTACTCTTTTTGGGTAAAATAAAATAAAATAAAATAAAAATACTGCCAGTCTCCCAGCAGGAAAGTCATAAGGTTCTCTCTTGAGAAGTCATGAAGCCGACGTAACTATAGAATAGTCATCACTTGCTCAGACAAAGCATGTTGGATCAAGTGGGTGTGCATCAGGCAATGTGCCTAAGAATGTGTTTAAGGGGCAGAAATGAAGTAATGTCAAGGGATGTCCGCCAGCTTATCTACTCTATGTCACATGCAGAAGCACTTATAGGCTCCCTGTGTGGATGGCATTACCTGGTCACAGCATGGTGCTACTTTAGCCTCTTGAGAAAAATAATAAAGCCAGTCATAAATTGAGTATTGAGTCTTCATGAATTTAAATATATTGACTTGATTTTGTATTTTAAGAACATTCTTAAGAACCTGGAAGTTAAATATTTAGAAGTATCAGCATGTTTTTATAAAGTAGTATTTAATAAACTGGAACAAAATGTTGACTTTGTCTCTTCCTTTGTGTCAACTGGTTAAATATTTTTGCCAATCTCATAACGATAATGAGGTTAAAAAAGCCAGTTAGCAAAAGCTTCCTACCGTCTGCTTCCACTATACTGCATGCTGGAAAAGCAAAAACTATAGACTTCATAAAGATCTATGTTTTCCAGGGACTGGGATGGTGGATGAAAGGACAGAGCAAAGGGTAATTTAGGGCAGTATCACAATTATGAAATAATGGTGGTAAATGTAATCTATTGCACATTTTGTGAAAAAAAAAAAGTAGACTATGTACAACCAGGCTCCTTCAGGTAACCTGTAGACACTGTGTTAGAATAGTGTCAGGGGAGCCTTATTTGGTATAGGATGTCAATAGTTGGGACTGTACTATCAGGAGAGAGTAACTATTTATCTACATCACACATGCAGTGCTGCTCTGAACCTGTAACTTCTCTAAACGGCAAAGTACACTTCGTAAATTAAGACTTATTTTCAGGTAATCAAATCACAAGTACTTAGTCACGTTGGGGATTGGTTCTAATGCTTTGTCTTAATTTAGCTCCTAGAATCACAAGGGAACTTGCTTGTTCAGACACCAAAGAAAGTCTGCCCCCAGTTGGTTCTAATTGTGAAATAAAGTTGCCAGTGGCCAGTGGCTGGGCAAGATGAAAGAGGGGGGACTTTTAGACTTGCATGGGCAAGGAACCTAACAGGGAGAAGAAGAGAATGGCTGTGAATCAGAAGAATCAGACGTAAAGCTACAGGAAAGCAAGCAACCAGCCATACAAGAATTCAGGAAAGTGACCCTAGAGTCCACTCCTCTGATTGGGTCTGAGGTAGCACAGATGAAATGCTGATTTAGCAAGTTGACTCAGGAACTTAGGTGGGGAGTATGTATGCTAGCCGTGAGAGGATTAGAAACGCCCAGTCATTGAGCTAGTTAAGACATGCCAAAATTAGCTGGCTGCCGTGTGTGTGTGTGTGTGTGTGTGTGTGTGTGTGTGTGTGTGTGTGTGTGTGTGTGAGAGAGAGAGAGAGAGACAGAGACAGAGACAGAGAGAGAGACAGAGACAGAAAGAGACAGAGAGAGAGAGACAGAGAGAGAGAGCTCTTGGGCAGGTGCAGCATGAGAGACATACCAGGAGCGTAAGTGCATTGAAAACCAAGATTAGTGTTTTCCTCAACTCAAAATCATGAGTTGCTGTGAAATGAGAGAAAAAAATTGAAAACAATATAAAATTGAAAATAATGTCTGTCTTAGTCAGGGTTTCTATTTCTGCACAAAACATCATGACCAAGAAGCAAGTTGGGGAGGAAAGGGTTTATTTAGCTTACACTTCCACCTCGCTGTTCATCACCAACAGAAGTCAGGACATGAACTCACACAGGGCAGGAACTTGGAGGCAGGAGCTGATGCAGAGGCCATGGAGGTGTACTGCTTACTGACTTGTTCCCCCTGGTTTGCTCAGCTTGCTTTTTTATAGAACCCAGGACCACCAGCCCAGGGATGGCACCACCCACAATGGTCTAGGCCGCTTGATCACTCATTGAGAAAATGCCTTACTGCTGAATCTCATGAAAGCATTTCTTCAAAGCCGACTCCTTTCTCGGTGATAACTCTAGCTTGTGTCAAGTTGACAGACAAAGCCAGCCATTACAACATCAAATCACAGTCTATACAACAAAACATTCAGTGTAAGAAGCAGCAAGTTCAAGGCCATGACATTATAGGTGACAGGGATGGCTAGCAAATGATGATGATATCACCAGTAGTGATACTAGGATAATTTATTGTGACATTGAAACAACAACAATAAACAAGTAGCAACAAAGATTAGGCAGAAAGTATTTTGGACCTTAGTTGGTTGAAAATATGTACCTCTTCCTTAGTTAGTTAAAAATAATTAACTCTAGAGTTCTATTTTGTATAGCTAAACACTAGCAAGCCTCATTTATTTACCTATTTACTTTTTCTCTAAAAGCATTCTAATAAGTCTGATTGTGTCCAAACACAGAACAGGAAACCCTAGCTGTAAATATTACTATATAAGAAAAATAATCAATTACCACGATAGCCAATAAGGAAATTAAAGAATAAAGGGACTGATTATAAAAAAAATTAAATTAATAGAACAGAGAGGGGAAATGAGTTTTATTGCAAACGTGAAAAGCCATAAGAGAAATGGAACACTCAGAAATTTTAGAAGTTAGAGAAAAAAAACTGAATTGAAACACAGTAAACTGTACTACCTGGAGACACCAATGGAAACAAAATATAGTTTTTGAAGCTAAAAGGTTAATATGATGAACTCAGGGTATAGAAAAACAGGCAAGAGAAAAATTTAGGCATAAAAATATGAGATGATAAGTTAGATATCTGACATTCTATTGTTCAGAGTCATAGAAAAGAAAATTCTAGAAAACACAAAAATAATTATAAAGTATAAAGGCTTCACAGAAATAACTATACATGTTTTTAAATTAAGTGAATGTAAATGCTAAACTGAATGAATAGAGAAGATTCATCTCTAGAAAAGTGAAATTTCAAAATAGTGAGAATCAAGACAAAATAGTCAGACCACTTGAATGGGACATTTAAAATTATTTGTTAAACAAATATCATTAGGAACAATTCCAAACAGCAAAACTGAACATAATCCAGGATTCCTAGAGAGTGAAGGTTTGAAGACAGAATGAGTTAGACCCACAGGTCAGTCTAGAGCCAAGTAAATCGTAGGCTGTTTCATCACGGCATGGGAAGCTTAGATGGGGCTTTAAAAAGAGATGGAGGAAGTCATTACATGATAATTTTCCCATTTTTTTGTTTAGGAAAATAATGTTTAGAGTATTAACTATAGCTATCCTAAGAAAATTAATTTTAATTAAATGTTTAAAAACTTTAAGTGCAAAGGATGGGGAAGAGTCAATCAATAAAAGGAAATACTGAATAGGTGATTGCATGAAGATATGAAGAGTCAACATACAGTTTTGGATTTAAAGTTTAAATGAAATATATTTAAATTTGTGTCACATAAACTCGTATGTGCTCACGGGTACCACATAATGCCTCTGCCTCTCCTCTCCAGTTTTGTGCATTCAGAATGTGACTCAGCATCTATCTCCAGGCACCCTCCATCCTAAATATTCCCATATCCTGACATTTTCTTCTGACCCTTCCTACTCTACTTTTAGTCTCTGCATAGTCTACTTCACAAAGTGAACTCCCAGCTTCCTTGGCAGATGCTGGCACTACAGGAACTCAGGAAACTTCTGTTTATATTTCTTCAAGTTTTGGTGAGTACTAGTATCTGCGGTCACTCTTCACAGAACTTTTTATAATGCCTCTTTTAAAAACTACCAGGTGTATGGCCTGTCTTTATTTAGAAGCTGATTTACAATTGTTGATGTCATATGATTGATAACTTAAATAATAAATTATGTAATAATATTTAACAAACCATTAGGGATATAAAGAATATAAAGAGCCAAATGGCTTCGGGAAAATGGGTTTAAAGAAAAGCCTCACTGGGTTCTAAATAGACCTGTTCTCAGCTCCTGCACATCATCCCTCCATTACCTACATGAGGAACAGTAGTATCTTTGCATTTCAGTGAGTGATTTATATTGGCATTTCTTTTTGACTCTTTATTGCCACTAGGAGTCTAACTTAAAAATCCAGTTTAAATATGAGCAATTACATATGGTACATCTATAGGTGTTGAGCAATTTCTAGAACCATGTGGTTTTTTTCTAAATGACTTGTTAAAACAGCCCTCCATTGTTCTGTGTGTGTGTGAGAGAGAGAGAGAGTAAAGCAGTACCCTGCATTCTGGAAAGTTGTTCATCTGGCCCCTGATGTTTATTCATGCAAACTCCATTGTGAAGCTGTACGCACATGTCGCCATTAGCAAGGAATGAGATGGACACTATAGTAGGAGCCAACTACACAGTATGAAGTCCAGGGAAGGATCAAACAAGTTTAGAAAACGTGTGCATCTGTAAGATGGGAAATAGAAGGTCCGTAAAATGGCATTAGACATAAGGGTCTTTACACCAAACTCAACAACCTTAATTTGAATTCTGGGACCTACATGGTAGAAGGAAGTTCTGACTTTTGCAGGTTGTCTGTTCATTACCACTTTTGCCTCTTGGCAGGCAAGCACCTTTCCCCACATATACAACCATCTAAATACATGAATTTAATTTTCAAATGTTTGGAAGACAAATGACAGAAAGATTATATTTAAGTACATTGATAAGAAAGAAGTGTACAGAAAAAGCCCATTTTTCCAGCTGTGCAATTCCTGTCTCCACACCTATCCACTCACACACAAAAGGATAAAATCAAGAAATCTTCATAGATTACACTAATCAGGAATTGTAGGAACAGAAAGCTTCAGTATTACTTACATTGTATTAAGGCATAGTAAAAATAGAAGCAACTTGCTGAGGAAAATTATAAGTAAATAAGTATTATTAAATAAATGTAAAAGCATAAATACCTAATTTATTGTTCAAACATCATTTCTTAATTATAGTTGTGAGTTTTGACACAAAAGTATAAATTAGCCTTTACCAAATAGCCTCCAGCTAAATAATAAAGGAATGATAAATCACCATAAAATAGAGCTTTTCATGTAGGAAATTTAGCATTATAATTCACCATAATATTCTGTTATTATCTTCATATATATGTAAACATAAATTTATCAAATAGAATATATGTATTTAACAAAGTCCTAGAAACTAAATAGAGTTATATGTAACAGGCAACAGCTGGTCTTGTGGTCTTAGGAGAGAGAGAGAGAGAGAGAGAGAGAGAGAGAGAGAGAGAGAGAGAG
>JADRCD010216561.1:18431-29776 GCA_019843815.1 Montemys delectorum
AGAGAGAGAGAGAGAGAGAGAGAGAGAGAGAGAGAGAGAGAGAGAGACAGAGAGACAGAGAGACAGAGAGAGAGAACACTAAAGAATGAATGGAGCTTTAAATACATATATTTTATTTATGTCAATTAGAGTTCAAGGAAATTGGAAATTATGTGATCCTAAAAATATCATTAAATGTTAGCATTAACATTATAATGTTAGTAAAAGAATGAATATGAAAATTTGACATACTAGATTTATTTACTCAGATTCTAAAAGGACTACCAAGAATTCAGATGATGTGAAAGCCAAGTGAAGCTTACAGATAGCTTAAGTTGTTCACTATATAAACTTACAAGTTCTTAAAAAATACAGGAGATTTATGAGTCACTAGACTTCACATTAATACGTTCAAACCAAGTATCTCTCTATACATGAACTAATCACTACAAAATTTAGAAATAAGGCCAGCAACAGATATGACATATGCCAGCATGTACATTATTATGTGAAGGAGTACAGACTTAGAAAGAAATACATGCGGCAGAAAAGATGTCTTCCCACCTAAGAGTGCAGACCTGGGTTTAGTTACCATTACCTTTGTCAGGTTGTTCGCAACCAAGGTACCCCTACTGCATTGTCTGACTTCCATGGGCACGTGAACTCCTGTGCACATGAGCCCACACCAGACACATACACACATGATTAAAGGTAAAAATAAAAAATAAGTCTTACAAAACAACCCCACAAATAATGCTTATCAAAGAAAATATAACATCCTAAAATTTTTGTATATTGAGCCAACCTTGCATCCCTGGGATGAAGCCTACTTACTTTTATTTTCATGGTCTGTTAGCTATTCCTCCTTTTCTCACACAGGCATGGTTTTTTGGGTTTTTTGTTTGTTTGTTTGTTTTTTGTTGTTTTTTTAGATGTTTTCTTTATTTACAATATCTCCTTTCCCAGGTTCCCCTCCAAAAGAAAAAAGAAAAATAAAATAAAATAAGAATAAATTAAAAAAAAAAACCAAAAACTAAAACAATCCCCTGTTCCCTCCTCCTCCCCCTGCTCACCACCCCACCCTCTCCCACTTCCTGGCCCTGGCATTCCCCTACACTGGGGCATAGAACCTTCACAGGGCCAAGGACCTCTCCTCCCATTGATGACCGACTTGGCCATCCTCTGCTATACACATGCTGCTGGAGCCATGAATTCCCCCATGTATACTCTTTGGTTGGAGTTTAGTCCCTGGGAGCTCTGAGGGTACTAGTTAGCTCATATTGTTGTTTGTGCTAAGGGACTGCAAACCCTTCAGCTCCTTGAGTCCTTTCTCTAGCTCCTTCATTGGGGAGCCTGTACTCAGTCCAATGATTGGCTGTGAGCCTCTACTTCTGTGTTAGTCAGGTACTGTTAGAGTCTCTTAGGAGACAGCTATCTCAAGGTCCTCTAATCCAGAACTTTTTGGCATCCACAATAGTGTCTAGATTTTATGAGTGAATAAGGGTAGGATTCCCAGTTGAAGCAGTCTCTGAATTGTCCTTCCTTTAGTCTCTGCTCCAAAATTAGCCTCTACAACTCCTTCCATGGGTATTTTGTTCCCCGTTTTAAGAAAAAATGAAGTATCCTCATTTGGGGCTTCCTTCTTGAGTTTCTTATGGTTTGTGGTTTGTACTTTGTGTATTCTGATCTTCTAGGCTAATATCCACTTATCAGAGAATGCATACCATGTGTGTTCTTTTGTGACTAGGTTACCTCACTGGTGGTGAATTATGGTTTTGATGAAAAGAAGATAAATCAGCAACCTACAGATTGGGAAAAAATCTTAGCTAACCCCACATTTGAAAGAGGACTAATATTCAAAATAAATAAAGAACTCAAGAAGCTAAGCACCAAAAAACCAAACAACCCAATCAAAAAATGGGGTATAGAACTAAATTGAGAATTCACAACAGAGGAATCTCAAATGGCTGAGAAGCACCTAAAGAAATAATCAAAGTCCTAAGTGATCAGAGAAATGCACATCAAAATGACCTTGTGATTCCACCTTACACCTATCAGAATGGCTAAAATAAAAAACTCAGGTAACAACACATGATAGCAAGGATGTGGAGAAAGAGAAATGCTCTTCAATTTCTGGTGGGATTGCAAACTGGTAGAACCACTCTGGAAATCAATCTGGAGGCTCCTCAGAAAATTGGAAATAGATCTACCTGAAGAACCAGCTATACCACTCTTAGGAATACACCCAAAAGATACCCAACCATACCACAGGAGCACATGTTCCACTATGTTCATAGTGGCCTTATTTGTGATAGCCAGAAGCTGGAAACAACCCAGATGTCCCACAACAAAAGAGTGGATATAGAAAATGAGGTTCATTTATATAATAGAATGCTTACTCAGCTATTAAGAATGAGGACATCCTGAGTTTTGCAGATAAATGAATGGAACTAGAAAAACACATTTTTTTTAAAGCAGAGAATATCTAGAAAAAAATGAAAATACAACAAAGAATTGATAAGTTCTGCTTTGGACTTGGACAGAGTTCCTTGACATTGTCTCAGAACTTAAGACAAACGTGGTGTGTGTGTGTGTATGTGTGTGTATGTGTGTGTGTGTGTGTGTGTGTGTGTGTGTGTGTGTATGTGTGTGTATGTGTGTGTGTGTGTGTGTGTGTGTGTGTGTGTGAAAAGAACTGAATGAGGGAATCAAAGGGCATTGTGCTTAGATGGGGCAAGGAATTTAGGTAGGTTCTGCCCCTGGACCTTAGGGCAGATTGGCTGGAAAAAAGGGACAAAGGTCATTTCTACAGTATGTGATACTTTGTAGGCCACTCTTGTAGGGTCTTGGACTTCTCTTTACTTCAAACAAATCTTTGAAAAAAATCTAAGTTCCTAGGATTTTCTCGATAACAGTAGTGCACTGACAGGATTAAGAATTACCTTATGCCATGAATAAGTATCTCTTGCTAGTTGCTCATCCCTCCATTGCATGGATGTCTACAATGAACCATGTAGGTTCTACACTAATATTTATCTTATGAAGCCTCTAATGTACCAGTTATCCTGATGAAGGGTAGTTTTATAAGTATTTGGAAATACAAAGAATTAACTCACAATTCCATTACTTAAAGGTATAAAAAAAAATAGTAATTGGGAAGGCCTGATAGCAGATTAAAGCATTTCTCATGCAGGTCTAATGGGATGAATTCAATCTCAAAAATAAGAGAATCAGCTCCTGAAAGCTGCCCTCTTTTCTGCATTGAATTCCTAGCTTCCTTTTGACTTTCTTCAGTGGACAAGGATGAAATATCAGTAGTTCATGGAATCAGGAGAAAAGGGGCGCAACCCAGCAAGAACTGAACAACCACATGCAAACACTTCATCATGTGGACACCCTGTATATTCTTGCTCTGCTCTCATTGTATGAGCAACTCATGTTGTCCTACATTGCTCACATTAGAGATTCTGATGCACTCACCAAGCACAGACATAAGTCTAATCTAAGGCTGAAGGTAGATAAATAGATACATAGGACACAGATTGTTGCATAAAATGATAACAAGTGCAATTTACCAATTTTCAAGGAAGCAGAACTCTTTCAAGGAGGTTTCAACTCTGAATAAAGCTTAGTTCATGTTCCACAATAGTTGCTGTTTTACTGTTATTGTGAAAGATTGGCCTTTTCTTACTTAAAAATATTTTAATGCTTTTATTTTATATGTATGAGCATTTTACCTGTGCATACATCTATGTACCACAAGGGCATCAGATCCTCATGAACTCGAATGAGTTACAATATAGAGATTGTACAATACAGTGATTGACTATTTGGGTGTACTTCCATATGTCAGTCAATGTTTTCCTCACTTCTTTCTATCTAGACCACCAGGTTTAACAGATTATAATCTTGTGAAAGATGTAAGAAGAAGGGTACTCTGGCAATCTCAGAACCAAACTTTTAGCCAAGAGTCTATCACTTGCCAATTACCAGATGATATGAATATAGAGTGCCTGGCTTGATGGGTAATGTAGAGAAGAATCTCAGCCCAAGGATGTTGCGGAGATGGAGCATCTAACAATGTAATCATATTATCAGCAGTATGACTTCAACAACTCTACAACATCCCATCATGTGTGCATATGATAGTTACTCTGTTGATATCAGATCATTGTCCAACTGGATGAGTCTAATCACAAAACAGTGTATCTCATGTCTAACAGAGGAGGTCAAGCAAAAGTGGAGGACCTGTTTGTCAAATTGGGACAGAGTCATAATGAAACCTGCTTCATTCAGTTTCTTCATTCAAGTCTAGTTTCTTTGCTAGTGTGACTTTATTTTATCTGTGCCCTCAAGGTAACATGAGCAGGATTAGTACAGAAACTGAGTAAGAGGAACATGAAAATCAGACATTGTTACTAAGTTACAATTTAGTGAAAATATATGCATTTTATTTATCCCCCTCATGTTGTAATTTCTTCTTAAATTATACTGGTTTCTATTGCTCAGACTGTTTCAAATAAAGAGGAAAATATTTTTCATGGGGATGTATAATGTTCAAATATTTTATTTAATCAGATAATTGCTACAAAGATAGAATTTAAAAAGATATTTACCTAGTACCTGCTAGAGCTGTGCTTGTTGCTTACTTCTCTCTAGTACCCTATTTTACAATACATAATCAATGCAATAAGTGTAATTTTAAAGGACAATGACATATAAATAATATAGTCAAGGCTTAGAAGGAGGTATTTAGAACCCTGATGAACTTTTCAACATGATATCCTCCTCAGGGTAGGTATGTATTACGTTGAAGTAACTTTTATTCACCAGATGTAATTGTCACCATTTCCATCTCTTTCTGAACTCTGGCTAAATGGTTCCACTCAGTTGATCTGGCTCAAACTCTTCTCTAAGATGACTGATTCAAACTGGCTTCTATTGGCTTGTAACTGAATTGCTCTGCTTGGTCTGGCCTCAAACTAACTCTGGCAATTTGTTCTAATATTCTAGCTCCTTTTCATTCTTTGGCTCATTCTGTCTTCATCTGTAACCTGTCTCTTTAAAACTGTTCCACCCTCCTCTCTCCTTGCTCTCTTAAGTCTCTTCTCTCTCTTGTTTCACATGAGAGTAGGGCATATCCTATCTCTGTATCATTCTATCAAATCTTTCTTATTTGTCTCTTTGTCTGACCCTCAATTAGCTGTCACTTTCAAACATGGCTGCTTCCTTCTACAAATTCACCTTACCTTTGTCTGCCTCTGTCCCTCAATTAGATGCCATTTTCTTTTTGTTTTTCTTAAAGTTTTTTTTAATTGGATATTTTCTTAATTTACATTTCAAATTTTATCCCCTTTCCCAGGTTCCCTCCCTCCCCCTGCTTCTATGAGGTATTCCTCCACCCACCCACTGACCCACTACCACCTCCCTGCCCTCAATTACCCTACACTGGGTCCTATCAAGGTCCTGTCTATAGGACCAAGGACCTCTTCTTCCATTGGTGCATGGCAAGGCCATCCTCTGCTACATATACAACTGGAGCCATGTGTACTCCTTTGTTGATGGCTTAGTCCCTGAGAGTTCTGGGGGGTCTGGTTGGTTGATATTGTTGTTCTTCCTATTGGGTTGCAAACCCCTTCAATCTTCTCTAACTCCTCTATTAGGGACTCTGCATTCAGTCCAATGGTTGGCTGAGAGCATCCACCTCTGTATTTGTAAGGTTCTAGCAGGGCCTTTCAAGAGACAGGCATATCAGGCTCCTTTCAGCATATACTTCTTGGTATCCACAATAATAGTGTCTGGATTTGGGGTTTGGTAACTATATATGGGATTGGGTGGCCTTTTTTTTTTGGTTTTTCGAGACAGGGTTTCTCTGTATAGCCCTGGCTGTCTTGGAACTCACTCTGTAGACCAGGCTGGCCTCAAACTCAGAGATCCTTCTGCCTCTGCCTCCCAAGTGCTCGGATTAAAGGGATGTGCCACTACTGCCCAGCAAGGGTGGCCTTTACTTTAGTTACTGCTCTACACTTTGTCTCCATATTTGCTCCTGTGAGTATTTTGTCCTCCTTCTAAGAAGGACTGAAGCACCCGCACTTTGGTCTTCCTTCTTATTGAGCTTCATGTGGTCTGTGAATTTTATCCTGGGTATTTGGAGTTTTGGGGCTAGTATCCACTTATCAGTGAGTGCTTACCATGTATTTTCTTTTGTGATTGGGTTACTTCATTCAGGATGATATTTTCTAGTTCTATCCATTTGCCTATGAATTTCATGAATTCATTGTTTTTAATAGCTGAGTAGTACTCTATTGTGTAAATGTACCATTTTTCTCTATCCACTCTTCTGTTAAAGACCATCTGCCTTTTTTTCCACCTCCTGGTTATTATAAATAAGGCTGCTATATATGTGTCCTTATTACATGTTGGAGCATCTTCTGGGAGTGGTATAGCTGGGTCCTCAGGTAATACTATGTCCAATTTTATGAGGAACTGCCAAACTGGTTTCCAGAGGGGTTGTACCAGCTTACATTCTCACCAACAATGGAAGAATGTTCCTCTTTCTCCAGATCTTTGCCAGCATCTGCTGTCATCTGAGTTTTTGATTTTTAGCCATTCTGACTGGTGTGAGGTGGAATCTCAGGTTGTTTTGGTTTGAATTTCCCTGATGATTAAGGATATTGAACATTTCTTTAGGTGTTTCTCTGGCATTTAATATTCCTCAATTGAAAATTCTTTGTTTAGCTCTGTATCCCATTTTTAATAGTGTTATTTGTTTCTCTGGAGTCTAACTTCTTAGGTTCTTTGTATATATTAGATATTAGTTCTCTATCAGATGTAGGATTGGTAAGATTTTTTTTCCCAATCTGTTGGTTGCAATTTTGTCTTATTGACAGTGTCCTTTGCCTTACAGAAGTTTTCAATTTTATGGGGTCCCATTTGTCAATTCTTGATCTTAGAGCACAAGCCATTGATGTTCAGTTCAGGAAAATTTCCCCTGTACACATACATATGTTCCAGGCTCTTCCCCACTTTCTCCTCTCTAAGTTTCAGTATATCTGGTTTTATGTGGACGTCCTTGATCCGCTTGGACTTGAGCTTTGTAGAAGGAGATCAAAATGGGTCAATTTGCATTCTTCTACATGCTGACCACCAGTTGAACCAGGATTTGTTAAAAAATGCTGTCTTTTTTCCCACTGGATGGTTTTAGCTTCTTATCAAAGATAAAGTGACCATATATGCATGGGTTCTTTTCTGGGTCTTCAATTCTATTCTATTGATCTTCCTGCCTGTCTCTGTACCAATACCATGCAGTCTTTACTATTATCACTCTGTAATACAGCTTGAGGTCAGGGATGGTGATTCCCCCAGAAGTTCTTTTATTGTTGAGAATAATTTTCACTATCCTGAGTTTTTTATTATTCCAAATGAATTTGCAAATTGCTCTTTCTAACTCTATGAAGAATTGATTTGGAATTGTAATGGGGATTGCATTTATCTGAGATCTTCTTAGATTTCTTTCTTCAGAGACTTTAAGTTCCTATCATATAGATCTTTCAGTTGTTTAGAGTAACACCAAAGTATGTAATATTATACATACCTTATTTGTAGGTATTGTGAAGGATGTCATTTCTCTAACTTCTTTATCAGCTTGTTTATCCTTTGAGTAGAGGAAGACTACTGATTTGTTTGAGTTAATTTTATATCCAGCCACTTTGCTGAAGTTGTTTATCAGCTTTAGAAGTTCTCTGGTGGAATTTTTGGAGTCACTTAAGTATATGATCATATCATCTGCAAATAGTGATATTTTGACTTTTTCCTTTCCTACTTGTATCCCTTTGACTTTCTTTTCTTTTTTTGTCTAATTGCCCTAGCTAGAACTTCAAGTATTATGTTGAATAGATAGAGAGTGGCAGCCTCGTCTAGTCCCTGATTTTAGTGGCATTTATTCAAGTTTCTCTCCATTCAGTTTGATATTGGCTACTGGTTTGCTCTATATTGCTTTTACTATGTTTAGGTATGGGCCTTGAATTCCTGATCTTTCTAAGACTTTTAACATGAAGGGATGCTGAGTTTTGTAAAATGCTTTTTCAGCATCTATTGAAATGGTCAAGTGTATTTTTTCTTTGAGTTTGTTTATGTAGTTAATTATGCTAATGGATATCTGTATATTGGAGCATTCTTGCATCCCTGAGATGAAACCTACTTGATCATGGTGAATGATGAATTTGATGTGTTCCTGGATTCAATTGGCAAGAATTTTATTAAGTATTTTTGCATTAATGTTCATAAGGGATATTTGTCTGAAGTTCTCTTTCTTCGTTTGGTCTTTGTGTGGTTTAGGTATAAATGTAATTGTGGCTTCACATAATGAATTGGGTAGTACACCATCTGTTTCTATTGTGTGAAATACTTTGAAGATTATTGGTATTAGGTCTTCTTTGAGGCTTGCATTTATGACTCCTGATCTCTTTCATAGGTTTTCTAACTCCAGGGTTGCCTCCCTTTGTAATTTCTTTATTATTTATATTTCTATTTTTAGACCTTGTATGGTTTGGTTCATTTCCTTCATCTGTTTGATTGTGTTTTTCTGTAATTCTTTAAGAGAATTTTGTGTTTCCTCTTTAAGGGCTTCTACCTATTTACCTGTGTTCTCCTGTATTTCTTTAATGGAGTTATTTATGTCTTTCTTAAAGTCCTCTATCATTGTCATGAGACGTGACTATAGATCTCAAGTCTTGCTCTTCTGATGTGATGCTATATCCAGGACTTGCTACGGTGGGAGAATTGGGTTTTGATGATGCCAAGGAACCTTTGTTTTTGTTGCTTCTATACTTATGCTTGCCTCCTGCCTTCTGATTATCTCTAGTGCTCTCTGTCCTTCCTATATCTGTCTAGATCCTGTCCTTCCTGTAATCCTGGTTATGTCAGAACTCCTCAAAGTCCAGCTGTCTCTGTGATCCTGTGATTCCGGGATCCTGTGATCCCGAGATTCTGGGCATCTCAGAGTTTCTGTGAGTCAAGCTGCCTCTGAGCCCCTGAGATCCTGATGTGAGTAAGCTCCTGGGATCCTTGGATCCTTGGATCCTAAGATCCTGGTCATTCAAGAGGACCTGGGATTGGAGTCTCCTCTGGTGGCTGTTGGACTGGCTGCCAAGTCCAAGCCCAAAGTAAACCAGCACAGACCGGTAGTTAGATGTCACTTTCAAACATGGCTGCTTCCTTCTACAAAATCACCTTACCTTTTCTGCCACTCAATTAGATATCATTTTCAAATATGGGTGTTTCCTTCTACAAACAAACTTTACCTGCGTTGTTTGGTATTAAAGATGTGTGGTGTGTCTGCATTTCTGCCAGATCACACAGACCTAGAAAAAGGAGAAGAGAGGGAAAGAACAAATGACAAAAAGAGAACAAATAATAAAAAAGGAGGCCTTGAATTTGACATGGAGCAAGGAAGAGTACATTAGAGGGTTTGGATGGAGGAAACAAAGGGGGGAAATTATATCATTATATTATAATCCCTAAAAATAAAACAAAAAATTAAAAATCAACTCTCATAATCACACACACACACACACACACACACACACACACACATATAAGATGAGTTTCACACTATGGGAAATTTATGTTGGAACATTATTAGTCTTATTGAAAATTGGCTACGATGGAAATAATGAATCAACATGATTCTTTGCTAAGATTACTCAACTGAACTTTTCTTGTTGGTAATATCTTCTCCACCGAGACCTGAACTCTCCCAGGAAGGCCAGGCATTCTGGATTTCTGTTTCTGCTCTGTAGGCACACTTGGTCTTAGAATCAAGTAAACAAGTTCCTGAGTTGGCTAACTCTTCTTTCTCTCCCAGCTCAGATCCTTTCCTGGTCAGTGGCATTTGCCAAGGGCTAACAACATCATGAACCTCTGGAGAAGCAAAGCTTTAAGAATACCCATGCTCAATGAAGTTGTTGTTGAGTCTTGTTCTATGTGAGAGTGTGCTCTTTTGGTTTTACTTTTATAAGGTTAGTTCTGCTAATGAGAGATTCTGGACTATGTCATCTGATAATGTCACAGAAGGCAGTTGAGAGAACTTGCAGAACTTACTGAAAGTGGAATTTTGTTTGTTTTAATAAAAGAAAAAATTCTGAAAGTTCTCCTTACCAAATCAATGGCAATGTCAACGATAAAACAACAGCTGTGAACTTAATGCATAAAATAAGGACTTGAAAGCCATGGATTCAATGGCAGGGTCATTATTTAAGTGCCACAGAGATTACATACTGGGACTGAAGTAAATAAGCCATCATCAGTGACTTGAGGAGTAAAGATTGTTTTCTCTGGGGAGAAAGTTCTCCTGGTGCCATATTCCTCTAAGCAGTTTAAAAGAAAAAGTGGTTTTAAAAAAATGTACAATGTGATCAACATCATATAATAGATGGGAAATAAAGTAACATTAATATTCACTTACAAAAAAGTCAATGTACATATTATTGAATGTGGCAGTGTGTTTCTGCATGGATTAACCTTGGTATCCTGTAGGAAAATGTATCTGATCACATCACTTGTGAATGGTGCAAAGTAGATTTGTACTCTCTGATATCTAACACTTCAGTTGAAGTTGCAAAATCTGAGAAAACTCTGCAAGCCAAGCCCCAGGGGATGGAAGGGAAGTTACATTCCTTGGGGGAAACTACAAACAATCAATGATCAGCTAATGGATTGAAATATTGTTGTATTAATATTTCCATTGCTGCTATAGATGGTCTTAGAGTGAAAGAAATCTTTTTTTCCCCTCTTTTCATCAGGCGAGAACTGTCACCCACAGACCAGATACAACATGTCGGGTGAAAGGCTGGCTATTACGATCCTCAGTATCTTCCAGGTCCTCAAGTCCACTTGGAGTCCAGTAGCTAAGAGACCACTCCACATGCTGTGTACTGCAGTGTAGTGACACACACTAGTTCTGCAGACTGACGATGGTACTCTGCTCTCATGAACAACCAGGTGATGGCACTCAGGGATCTGTCCTCCCCAGGCCAACAGTGACCTTCCAATGTTGTCAGTATTGGGGTGCTTTCAGAAACATTAAAATATGGACAAGTGGAACACAAGTCGATAGTCTGCTCAGTCATTTCATCTTTCTCTTCCCTTCTGGAACACATGCTGGAAGAAGAGTGGAGTGGTTCTCAGGTCCATTAGCAAAAATCATTCTCAGGCAAAGATTCCTTCATTGGGGAAACAAAAATGGCGACAACGTTTTCAGGAACACAGGGAAATTTAAAATTCAAAATACAGAAAAATAAAATCTGCACCAGCAAAATTGATCATTTTAGGGATTCTTCTGTTAGTTTTCATAATAATAGTAATTA
>JADRCD010216562.1:0-23239 GCA_019843815.1 Montemys delectorum
AAATACAATCATAATTATTTTCCAAGACTTCATAGCCAGAAAACAGCTAGCCTGATGTTGTGGATGGGGTCTACTGGTAATGAAAGGGTGCAAATAGCCTGAAATTGGATACAATGTTAAAAGCAAATCTAAATGTATTAGGCATGCACTTAGTTTAGCATCCTCCCATCAGTCGGTCCTAATAATGGCAGCTATGTCATTCCTACATGTCCATGCCACTTTATCCCGAGGTACATGCTGACCTTTGTGTTCCGATTTTACGTTCTGGTTCTGTTGTTTAATGCCTCTTTGGCCAACATTTAACCAAATCCTTCTTAGAAATGAGATGATATGATTTAGCTTTTATCTCTCCATGAAGCGCAGGTTTGCTGTCTAAGTGAGTTTACTTTAGTTCCCCGTTGATCTAAATCCATAACACAGTAATCTTCTGCTTACAGACTTTCCCATGCAGAGTGGTCATCCAGCATGTCTGTGATGGTTGCTGAAAGAGCTGGAACTGAATCTGGCTGTGCTGGTTGAAAGTCTCAAATGTTTTCAGCAAATTTCATCAGAATATCTAAGGGTCTGAATTTTTAAATCATTAATAAGTCAATACTTTGGATAATGACATATTTTTACAGTTGTTAGGTCATATATACGTGTATTATGCATGTGCATGTGTCATTGAAAGCTAGTTGTGCTATCTTAGAATTGCATGTATTTCTTTTTCTGTTGTAAGCACAGTATCTTTTGGGAGCTCTTTAGGATACTGGCAGTGAGAGTTGAGGATACAGCTAGGAGAGAGAGAAAGAGAGAGAGCGCGCACTTGTTTAGCATATGCAAGCTCCAGGATTGGTCCCCAGCACAGCAGAGCAACAGCTGGAGGAAGAAAAAGGGAAGGGGGATAAGAAGGGTGGCTGGAGGAGGGAAAGTAGTGACAGAGGAGGAGAAGAGGATGAGGAGGAATAGGAAATATCAGCCTTCAGAAAAGAACAATGGAACTCTGAAGTTTCAAGGAAAGACAGATTAATACAAAAAATAATCATCAGTGATATTAAGCACAATAAAATACATGTAAATTAGCATGGGCTGTTTTTACAAGTGTTACTTTCATAAAATTAGACAATAAAATAATTATTTTCTTAATAAATATAAATTATAAATATTATATAAAATAAATATTATAAATGTTTAAAAAATCTATATTTGTCTTCAAAATTAATCAAGGAGCCAACAAAGCTCACATTGAAAGTATACTAGGTAACCTATATTAATTCTGATGGTTTTACAAATAATGTATAATATTTTAATATCACTTAGATACATATTTAAAAGCCTATAATCATTTAGAACTCTGCATTAAGTGATCCTTACAGATAATTAGGCATTTGTATTTCAAAAGAAGCTTGCACAATTATACATTAGGGTAAGAACAACCTGTTGGGGAGTTTTATTAGAGTAGGATTCTCACCATGAGATAGAGCCATACTAACATTTATTTAATGCTTGTGGAGAAAAGCCACCAATGATGTTTTGTGTACAAAGTAATTAATTCTATGTCATTTTCCTCAACTTTATTTTAACTCAGACAATAGAAGAGCATCCAGTTTGCTCTCTGTTTTTATGTTCATTTGATTTATACTTCTAAGTTATAGTCTGTCTTGGCAGGAGTCAAGGCCAGAAATCAAGCAAGAGCAGAAACAAAAGCCATAGAGGAAAGCTACTCACTGGCTTGCTCTCTCTGGTCTCTGCTCTGCTTGCCTTCTCATACAACCTAGAACCAATGCCACCACCCACAATGGGCTACACCCTCCAATTTCAACCAGCAACTAATGTAATTCCCTACAGGACCACAGGCTAGTCTGACCCTGGCAATGCCTTAATTTGGATGCCCTCAGAGAACTCTGGGCAGAAGCTAAGAGAATGGGTAAAAAAAAAAGATTTGATTTTTTATACTAGTTATAAAAGCAGGGCTAATTTTTGTATGCTTTTGGCTGGGGGAAAAAAGTCCAAGACTAAAGGGATTTATTATCCAGAATTTTTAGTACATGTTAGAGTAAATTTTAAATCAGCATATCAAAATGTATACCTACAGTCTTGGCCCCAAACAACCATCAAAATGAAAACATAATTTAAGTCAGCTTACATTTCTATCTTCTATAGGGACACAGATTTTATAATTTCCATAAATATGGATGTAAAATTTCATGCATTTAAATAAACCCTAACATTTCGAAAAGATTTGCCTTCCAGTTTGTTAAAGTAAAGCAAAATGAAAGAAAAATTATATTCAAATTAAATACCCACAATCTCTAAAGGTGATGGAAAAATACAAACTGACTCACCTCTTTGGGAGAGGCAAATGTTACAACAGAGAAGTAGGACTCAGAACATCATAATCTGTCTCTGCTAATTAAGTCCTGCTAATATTCAGGACTTAACCCATATCTACAAGTCCATAGGGAATGCATTCCATCTATGTTGCCTAGCATCTGACATCCCATCAATGTGTCTACCCCTTACATTTTTAGTACACAACATTTCGATTGGACTATTATTTCATTCTTCTGGTTAGTTAGTAAATGAACATAAATGGACACTCTATCAGGTCCTGTTTAACTCTTCTTACTGTGATAAATGTGTTTTTCAAGAACTGAATATAAAAGTCAAAAATAAAGCTAAGGTACCTTAATATACTATAATTACCTAGTACAGTTCTTTGGAGTAACTTAGTGTACTATACTCCGTATATTAATAGAGTACTGTAGTATACTATAGTTAGTATAGTAACTTAGAGCAACTTATGATAATTAGTAAAGGACCTCTGTCTTTTTTCACAAGTTAAAAACATTAGAAATGAAAATAAAAATAGTTTTTTATTTTTAAATAGGAATTTTAAAAAAAATCCATTATTGTTTTACCTGAGATTCATATATAAACTGGGATAATATTTAAGGGAACAAGGGATTGGAGTTTTGGAGGAGTAAGAAATCACACTGGGCTGATCACTTACAAAGGAGAGTGCCCTTTAATTTAGACCATTATAATATTGATTTCTACTTGCCCAGTAAGATCAAACCTGTGGAGAAATATGAGCTTTGGTGAACTAAAAGTCTAATGTCTTGTTGCTGTCAGTTTTAATCATTTCAGTCTCAATATCATCTGTCCCCTTGATAAGTGGCAATATTTTTCCTTTTTTTTTTTTTTTTTTGGTTTATCTGCTCATATTAAAGCACATACTTCTTTGATGATTAAACATAGATTGAAAAGTGGGATAATGTAGCTGAGAATACTGACATTTTAAAGTAATGCTTAGTTGAATTTGCTGAACAGCCAAGAAGAGATAAAATTATAAAAACAATAATCCTATTCACAAGCTGTTCACACAGCCATGAATAAAGGTAGTTTAAAAATGAGACTTTGTTTGTTTTGCTCACTGGCACAGCCTCTGTATTTATCTGAGTGCCTGACATACAAAAGAAAGTAAATAAATATTTGTGGATGAGTGAGGACATGTTTTTCTAGTTCTCAAAACTTTTGCTGTCATCTGAGGATTCTATATTATATTATCTCCATTTTCTGTCACATTCCCTTTATTGTTTTTCTACATCATGAAACATCCATTTTCCCAAACTAATCTTGCAATTTTGGCTTTGTCCAAAATGGAGGGTTACTTTCTTTTCCAATTAACTAATTAACTTGCTAATTTACCTTACATCCCAACCATAGTTTCCCCTCCTTCCTCTCCTCCCAGTCTTTCTGTCCCACCCCTCCTCATCCACTCTTCCTCCCTTTGTTCTCAGGAGAGGGGAGGCCTCCCATGGGTATCATGCAGCCTTAGAATATCAAATTTCAGTAAGACTAGCCACATCTTCTCCTATTGAGGCTAGACAAAGAAGCCTAGTAGGTGGAAGAGGTCCCAAAGGTAGGCAGCCAAGTCAGAGAAAGCTCCTGCTACTACTTTTAGGAGTTCCATATGAAGACACAGCTGTAAAACTGTTTATGTATGTTCAAAGGGCCCATATCGGTTCCCTCTGTGCTCCCTGGTTGGCAATTCAATTTGTCTGAGCCCCTGTGAGCCCAGTTTAGTTGATTCTGTAGGTTTTCTTGTGGTG
Source organism: Montemys delectorum (assembly GCA_019843815.1). Classification (NCBI taxonomy): domain Eukaryota; kingdom Metazoa; phylum Chordata; class Mammalia; order Rodentia; family Muridae; genus Montemys; species Montemys delectorum. The sequence goes on from JADRCD010216562.1 coordinate 4,095, forward strand.
TCATTGACCCCTTGTGGGTCCTCTACCTTTCCTCCCCTTCTTCCACAGGATTCCTCAAGCTTCTTTTATCTGGCTGGGAGTCTCTCTGCATCTGTTTCCATCAGTTGCTGGGTAAAACCTCTCTGATGATGATTATGCTAGGCTCCTTTCTGTAAGTATAGCATACAAACACTCCTGCCTCTTACTGCATTCTTAATAATAGCACTATTATTGTTATTTCTATGTTACTGAAGGTACTTGCTGCTACTGCTAGTGATTATGATGATGAGAATTGATAATGGGGATGAAGATGATGGTGGTGATTGGAGGCGCTGGAATTTGATAATACTGAGGATTAATGGTTATTGTATTGTTTAGGATTTTTTGGTCAAATTGATATAGCTAGAATCATCTGAGAGGAAGAAACCTCAACTGAGAAAAATGTCTTCATAAGATCAGTCTATATAGAAGGTTGCGACACATTTTCTTGATGATGAATGTGGGAGGGCCTAGTTTACTTGAAGTAGTGCTAACCCAGAGCAAGTGGTCTTGGGTTGTATAAAAAAGTAGTGTGAACAAGTCATGATGAGTCATTCAATATTCCTCTATGGTTTCTGTTTCAGTTTCTGCTTCTAGGTTCTTTCCTTGAGTTCTTACCCTGACATCCCGAGATGATGGCCTGTGATCTGGTCGTATAAGCCAAACAAACCCAGTTCTCTCCAAGTTGCTTTTGGTCACAGAATTTTATCATAATGATATAAATTCTAATACAGTAGTGATGGTGATGATGATGGTGAGGTATGGTGATGATGATGATGATAATGATGATGATGATGATGATGATGATGATGATGATGATGGTATTAGAAGAATCACATATTCCTGAGCCTGATCCATCACACTCCCTTTGTTACTTTGATAGATGGTTCTCTGCACCTTTATTAAGGTCAAAGCCTGGTAACTCTCTATAGTGCTTTACATTCTTTCACATCAACATAGGGAAGCCATTTTTGTCATTGTTTACTATTCACAAGTCTGTGTCTTATGCCTTTTGCTTCTATTCCCCAGTAGATATCCTGTCATACTCTTCCCCCTTGCTTTCTGAGGAGTGGGAACTACCTACTTTGTTTCATTTCCTTTCAGTCTGTCATAACAGGGAACAGATGGCACACTAACAACAAAATGATTTGAACTGTGTGTATATTTTACAAAGACTCACCATAAAATAAGCAAGAACAAGGAATCACATAGCTAAGAAGTAAACAGAGGCTGACAGCAGAACTATCATCACTGCTAGGCACTAAGGCAGAGGAGAAGTAGAGAGGCAGCTAGAACCACCGAGAACAGAGACCTTCCATTGAGCGGTACCACTAGGCCACGGTAAAACCAAAGGGAAGGGATCTGAGTAATGCACATTTAATTCTCTTCCATACCTTTTCTTCTTAGTCTTGCTGATGTTCCTCACTATTTCTCCCAAAGAGAAATAAGACTGAAGAGGTGCTCATGGTTGTAATCAGTACGAGCTTCTGTGGGACAGAGGAGCTAGAGAAGAGTGGAGACTGGATGCTCTGTGTAAGCATCAAGTACTGTCCCCTGTCTCCGTACCTGGTATCCATTCTCATCTCTTGTCCTCCTGGGTCATAAGTCCTAAAGAGCAGTAGGTTTGTATTACAGCTTGAACCTGTTACAGGGTCCTTTCTTGCCTGAAGATCCATGTATAGTTGTACACTTAGAGGTCATCCAATAAAAAAATTGAAAAAAATATGTCAAATGGCATATTATTTAAGAAGCTGTAGGGTAGTTTGCCACTTCCTGTCATGTTGGAATCTACAAAGTGGAAATCATAGAGAAAGGGAGTCCTAAACAACAGCTGAGACTTTTGAGCCTCAGATGGGCTTTAACTCAAGAGTTAGGGTTCTTACTGATACAGTTATATAAACCAGTGATCACACAATGTAGGCTTATATTTTTCAGAACCTATTTTAATTAGGGTTCCTAAATGTTTCAACTTCCCTTCTAGCCCAACCAAAGGTAGGGGCGAAAGATGGTTAATAGGGCAAGGAGTATGTGGACCTGTTTAGAAGTAGTTCTTTGGTGCAATTTCAACTACGAATCAGTAATGGCAATCCAGTCTAATCAGCAAACCCCAAATACTAATCAGTAGCAGTGGCTTGGTCCAGAAGAAACTACAATGGTTTGCTGGACTGGCACAAGTCCAAAAAAAAGCAGCAAGAAGCAGCTGGAATACCATGAGAAGGTCTTTGACTCTTTTCTTTCTACGAAGTCATAGCAAACAAAGATGAGCAAAGACCAGCAATGCTAACTAATGCTGTCTGTTGGGGTATACTTATATGCTTCCCAAGCATTCCATGTCCCTCAAGTGTTTTCCTCTCACATGTCTACTTCAGCACGACATAAGACAGCTTCCAGAAAATCACCACATGACACAACTGAGGCTCCAAAGAAACCAGAAATCTCCACTTCAACAGACAACAGGCGGCTGAGTTTGGAAAGGGCTTTCATTATACATTCAGAGTTAGAAGCTTGAAAGAAAGAAAATGTGGATACTGTAAAGCAAGAGACAGGCCCAAGAAATGTGATCCCACTGAGGGTCCTCCTATTGGACGCTTTACTGAATGGAGACAGGAAGAGTAATACACTGGTCGTTGAGTTAGCCTAGTCATGAGATATGCAAGCATCTCTCCGCTTCTATCATGCCCTGACACAGATTTCAGGCAGGGGCATACATTTGGTGGAAGAGGCATCAAGAGAATCCAGATCTCTCCTTTGGCATTTCTACTCTTTCTGTGCAGAACCAACATCATATTGGCTTAAACATTTTCATTCTCTAGCCTGTACCAGGAATAGAATTACCAGAAGAACCAAGCACAGTTTCTGATTTCAGCCAAGGAAAAACTGCTCTTTGGGGGAGGGAATCCCCTACTGTAAAACTGCTTAGGCAGTTTCTACCCTGTTCTCATCAGAAACATCATTTTGCCTTCACATGGAGATCACTCAATATATACCATATCACTGATCTTCCCAAACTTCACAGGCCAATTAGGGTTATTATTTTCAAGTTATATTTTCAACCCTACAGTATAGATCTCACTACAATATAAAGAGGATTAGCTATCCCTTGATTAATAACACCTATTAATGTAAAGCCAATAAATGTAGTGGATCATTGTGATAGTATACCAATGATATTGTACTGCTGGACGGATTATTCAAGGACTTCATGTTTCATCTTTCTCTGTTTCCCTCTGTCTCTCTTTATCTGTGTCTCTCTGTCTCTCTCTGTATACACATATACACAGAAGAATGGTACAGAAAGAGAAGAAGAGAGAGAGAGACAGGAAGAAAGAGAGAAAGACAGAGACACACACAGAGAGATAGGGAGATAGACATAGAGACAAGCAGAAAGAATAGGGACAGATACACAGAAAGAGACACACACACAGAGACACACACAGAGAGAATACAGTAGAATAACAGCTCCACAGCTAGATAAAGAATATACAGTATTATTAAAGCTGTGTATGGACAGAAGATTTCTGACTGTGATCACTGACTGAGATAAGGTGGAGCACATGTGACAAACCAATGCTAAGCATCAAGAAGTGGGGTTCATATTGAACTGTACTAGTAAAAATGACACACCTATCTCAAAAGGGAATGTGGATAGCCATACTGTTATTTTGGCTCATGATAAATATACTAAATGCCTACTATACATCCATATCTTTTTTGATGAGCAGGCATAAATATTGGTAATTGAACACCACATTTAAATCTTTAGTTTTTAACAGTGTTCCTATTGTCAATGACTATTTTAAAAATATACTGCAATGAGATATTTTTTGGTACATTAGTGATGGAGGTGAGAGTCTGGAAGCTATAAATTGGCTATAATCTGTGCTATATTGGTCATTGCTTATTCATAAAATTAGTTTTAAAATTCTGACTATATACATTTCAAGTGTATCTTCCAGGACTGTGGGAATAATATGGTATTCTATAGTCTAACTGTATTCCAATATTCGTAGTTTCCTGAATTGTTAGGCTCTCTCCTCTACCATACTCCATTATAGCTAGCATATTGATTTCATTAACATAGGCTGTTGTTGACCAAACTCTCATTTGATATATTCTTATCATTCTTAGGTACCCAAGAGAATACACTGTATGCCAAATCCTGATTGGATTGAACATTGTCCACAATGTGAGTTATTTGAAACTTCTATTACTCCTCTTTTTGTCAGATACCCATGCATCCTTCAGTCACACATGAAAATATTTCAGATAAAGGGGAGAGGAATCTGACATTTGCATTGCCTTAGAGTGCATGCAACTTGTCTCATTTTGAGCCGGTTTGAAATCTTTCAATTGCAGGATCAAATTCAAGTGAAATCCTTTAGAAATGAAATGAAGGGCAGTTCCATGAGAACTGACATCAGATTAGAAAGCGATCAACTGACCCAGGAGAGGTTTCATGCATAGGTGCAATAGCGATTCTCAGGGATGAGGAAAGCCAGCCAACCATAACATGAGCAATTAACAATAATTCACACATCCAAGTTTCTCAATCTAAATTCTGTCCACATTTTCTTATCCAGTAACCTTGGGTCCACTCATTCTCCATCAGGGTAAGAATCCTGTTAACACAGAATATAATTTGTTCTATTTTATGTCTTCATAAGTCTAAGCTCGAATCCCAGCTTTATCTACCATGTGACAATATCATAACATACAAGAGATTTAAAATCTATTATGGAGAACAGTTCTCCATATATGCCGTTAATTTTGTCTTCAAATGTGTGTGTATGTGTGTGTGTGCGTGTGTATGTGTGTGTGCGTGTGTGTGTGTGTGTGTGTGCGCGCGCGCGTGTGTGCATTCTTGAGGGATAAGGGCTACTCCAGTGTTTTCACAGTTAATAAAAGCTTTATTGTTAACCACATACCCCAGAGAGCTCAAAACTGCTCCATTTTGATGATTTATTAAGAAGACTCTCAACTCATGATTCAATATGACATTACAGTAAATGGGTCAGAAGCAAAATTAGAAGTGGAAATAGCTCACTTAGTGTGCAGGAAAGGTGAGGCAGCAACTTCCACGAGGACTTTGCCAGAGGAATCACAGAGGTCCACTTAAGTCCTCCAGCAGCCAGCAGTGACAGTGATGGCCAGTGTCCACCAGGGGAGTTTATTAGAGACTCAGCTACCAGGGTTTCTACTAGAAGCTAGATTATTAAGGAAAGTAAATGTTTGACACAATGCACACCACTGCCACAGAGTAGAAAGCACTGTTAGCCACCCTCAGGAGACCTGAGGATCATGAGGACATCCATAAACCCAAATTACTGGTCACAGTAGAGGAGACAACCTTAAAAACAAAGTCTTATTGAGGATAGCCGTCTCAGGTCTCTAATGTCCAGTCTTTATCACACAACATGGCAACTCTGCTGTAACTATTCCAGTTATTGTATAGATCTGAGTGTCATCATGAGTTAAAACCCATGAATATGAAACAATCATCCTTTCTAAGTTTATGTTAGTATTGTAAGTTAAGCATGTACATTAACTTCTTATTCTAATACAGCAATTTATTCGATTATATCTTAATGGTAAAACTGGTCACTTGTCAAAAACTTCAGAAATTTTCACTCAATGTTTTCACTGTACTGAATAATACATTGATTCAAAAAATTATTAACACTTTAAATAAATGCATACTGACATAACTCTTTTAGATTGTATAAGATGATATTTGTTTGAGCTACCTATAATTAATTGATACTTCTCACTGAGATAAAAGTTAGCAATTTCTTCTTGTCTACTTACATACTTTTTAAAAGATTTTATGTACTGAGAAATGGATTAAGCCAAGCTCTGTAATAAAGCCCAGGTGTGGTTTTTATGTCTGAAAGAAAATGAGAATAGAAAGAATAGAACTGACCAAAAATCAATTTGAAAAGTGAAAAGTGACATTGGAAAGAGCACATTCATTCATTCTGATGTGCTACACCATCTGTACAGGATAAGGGAATGAAATGAAGAATGTAGTTTCATAATATATGTCTCCCTGTATTTGTATACAATGCACTTTCAAGATGATATGGAATATGTATATATATATATATATATATGTATGTTAAGCACCACATCTTCCCCTCATCTCTCTAGCATTGTATGTTGAAAGATGTTTCACATTTGATGAGGATATAAAAGTGTTATGCTGTGTAAATTTGTCAGTCTTTAAATCCCAATTCCTATGGCACTTTATGCAGCCTCTTTATTAATCTTTATTATTACACAGTTACCTGAGGAAGAATGATGACTTAGCCAGATAATGATTGGTTCAGGTCACAGACTTTGCCAAGCACAAATGACATAGTCATTAACAAACGAAATACATCAAACTAGAAATCAGCCTGGGAATGAGTAAGAGGACCACAGGGGTTTCAGAAAGTGAAATGGTATCGCATACCATTACACATCTGTCTACAACAGTACAGTGCTAAAATCAAGAGTGAAGTCTGGATGATAATTGTGTGTCAGTGTAGTCAGCAGTTACAGCAATTACGACTGTGGTGAAGGATGGTGGTACTGCAAATGAGCAATTATGAAAGACCAAGTGCAGGGGCTATATGGGAAACCCCTGTGCTTGTCTTGAGCCCTGCTACTAAAACTAAAGGTAACTAATTAAAAACAAATGGGTTCGGTTATCATAAGTTCTGATTGTGCTTTTGAATAGACAAGTACCTGGGTTAACAACTAGGAAATATGGCATATTAATACACTGAGTAGAGCCTAATATGAGGTCTAGGAAATAAGAAAAAAAATGCCCTCAAAAGGGACAATAAAATTATACAGGAAATCATATCTATTTCCAGCTGAGGAGGATATAAAAGCTTTGTATTTAGCCAGTGTCTCAGTTTCCCTCCTATTGCTGGGACAAATTACCTGATGTGAACAGCTTGAGGAAGGACAGATTTACTCTGGGTTGTTTTGATTTGGGAGTATGGTAAAGTAGAGGATCAAGCCAGTGGGGACATGGGAAGCAGAAAGGAGGAAGTGGCCAGGTATAACCTCTTAGTAACCTACTGTCTCCAGCTAGGCCTGCCTCCTGCAGATTCAGCAAGCTTCCACAAGGGCTGGAGAGCAGTTAAAGAAGGGTTCTAAGTTCAACCTCCACAACCTACATGGCAGCTCACAATATAACAGGATCCAATGTTCTTTCCTGGGATGCATGCAGATGGACATGCCATCAAAGCACCCATATACATTAAAGAAATAAATCCTTCACTAGAAAATATCTTCCTGAGTGAGGTAACTCAGACCCAAAAGGATATGCATGGCATGGGGACTCACTAATAAGTCGATAGTAGCCATAAATAAATAAATAAATAAATAAACAAACAAATAAATACCTACAGTATACCAAAGATACAGTCCACAGAATTCAGAAAGGTCAACAAGCTGGAGGCCCAAATGCCAATGCCTCAGTCCCACTTGGGTGGGAGAAGAAAGCAGTCACAACAGGGGAGGAAAGGAGGGACAAGTGAGGAAAAGTGGACATGGTAGGAGGTGAAGAACATGATGTGGCATTGGGGGGGTGGCGGTGAGGACTGAAGTCCGGAGGGCCAGCAGAAAGAATGGAAACAGGAAACTTCGAGAGGTAGAAGGTTGGAGGGAACCCTCCAGAATTTACCAGAGATCTGGGAGGTGAGAGACTCTCAGGAAACAAAAAGAGGGACCTTAGACGAAATGCCCTACGAGTGGGGAGAGGAAACTTGAAGAGTCCATTTTCCAGCAGAAAGTCAGGACATCGAGTGAGGGATGGGTTGCCATCCCACAGTCTGATTCATAATTGTTCCTGTCTGGAAGAACTGCAGGGATGGGAATGGAGAGAAGCCTGAGGAAAAGAAGGTCCAGCAACAGACCCAAAGTGGGATCCAGCTCAAGGGAGGCCCCAAGGCCTGACACTTTTACTGAGGCTATGGAGCGCTCACAAAATGGGACCTAGCAGGACTGTCCCCCTAAAGATCTAACAAGCAGCTGAGAGAGTCAGATGCAGATATTTGCACCCAATCAATAGACAGAAGCTGCTGAGCCCTGTGGTTGATTAGGGAAAAGCTAGAAAAAGAAGGAGGGCCACGCTGTAGGAGGACCAGAAGTTTCTATTAACCTGGACCCCAGAGACCTCTCAGACACTGGACCACCAACCAGGCAGCATAGACCAGCTGATAGGAGGCTCCTAACACACATACAGCAGAGGACTGCCTGGTCTGGGTTTAGTCAGAGAAGATTCACCTAACCCTCAAGAAACTGAAAGCCCCCAGGGGGTTAGAGGTCTGGTGGAGTGGAGGATGTGGGGTGGAGACATCCTCCTGGAGACAGGGGGTGGGGAGGAGGTATGGGATGTGGAACAGTCAGAGGGTGGAGTGGGAAGGGAATGAAATCTGGAGTTTAAAATAAATAAATAAACAAACAAATAAATACATAAATACATAAATGAACAAATAAATGATAAAAAATCTGGCTGTACTCTGATATTTTTTTTTTCAACAGAGGTCTCATTATGTAGCCCTGCCTAATCTAGAACTCATTAAAGAGATCTGGTTTTCTTCATACTCATAAACATCTACTTGCCTCTGCTTCTTGAGTGCTAGGATTAAGTGTGCAAGCCACGATACTTGGTGTAAACACAAGATTTATTAAAAATCTTTCAACAACCAATACTATGACTGTATTTGAAGCTTAAAAATATCATTCTAGCTTCCTTGAAAATAAATCCTCTTAAAAAATGAAAATTAAAAACTATTAGACCTTGGGCGTCTACTTTAGTATTTAAATTTTTTTAAATTAAATTATAGTTACACCTGAGACATGAAGCTGCCTGGATTGAGTAAGTGGTATCAAGAATGGGAGGACATACTTGATAAATACTTAAAATTGAGAGTACATGCTGATTTTTGAGATACTAAAAGTAACGGAAAAAGTCAAAAATAACTCAAGTATTTTAACTTGAACTTCTAGGTAGAAGAAAATGTCATGTTGTTGACTCATTTGAAGCAGTAGAGACAAAAAATAAATGTCAAGCAGCTGTGGATGAAGACAATGAACTAAGCCTGAATATATGTCATTGAGGTGGTCACGTGATATTCCCGAGTGCTAAATGGTAATGTCTGTTTTGAAGACTGAAACACAAGAACTATCAAAATTTAACTAGAAACCAGGACTAGATGAGTGCTAAGTCTATACATCAGCATTATAATCAAGTTATTTAGGATGTGAATTTTGGCATGAGGCAGACTGTACTCAAATCTTGGCACTCATCAGCTACATTGTTCTGAATTTTTGGCTCATTCTTTGCTTTCATGATCTCAATTTGAGAATGGAGATGATGATAGAGGATATGTGTTTGTGAGATATTGGAAGGGCTTGACTATTTAAAATGTACAAAATATTAGTATTCATGAATATTAATGCCTAACAAAGCAGGCATTGGTCATCATCCTAGATAGAGAAAATGTGAAATTAAGTTGAGTTCTAAAATCTTCAATGTTTAATAGTTTTTATGGGAAAAGAAGAAAAAAAAATCTGAAAAAGAAAAGGCCATTGAACACTGTGAGAGGCAAGTAAGTGGGCTGCTGAGAAGATAGCAGAAGCCACAGAAAGATCAAGCCTACACGAGAACTGAAAACTAATAGCAGGAGGTAATTTCTTTTCTACTCTGAGGCCATTTCTGTGCTATTCTAGTGCAATAACAACAGCCAATATGTAATGGCTATTTGTGAGTATTTAATAGGAGACAAAAACTGTGAGGGGTTATCTGTGCAAGGCAGGTTGCTGGAGTGAAGAGTGACATAAGTGCTGAGTTTGATAAGGGATATTCTAATGAAAAATAAACTTTTTAGGGTGGAGAGATCAAGACCAAGAAAAACGGAGTTGCAGAAGAGTAATCGATAGTTGAATTTTCTGTGTTCAAAAGGCGAGACTGTGCTGAGCAGGCCACAATAAGATAGGAGATTATGGGTTTCAACTAGAAAGAAATGTGTCTCTCTATTGTATTAGAAGAACAGAGAAAGAAGCTGACATCTGAGAATTTTCTAATAGAGCCTTCTATGAAAAAGAAAGTTCCCTCTGCTTTCCTCTCTCCCTGAAATTGGACACAGAGATACAGCTGAGACTTTTGGTTTGGGTATAATGGAGAAAATTGTTGTGGTACATACTGGGGATGGATCTGAAGACCAATTTGATGTATTTTGTTGATTACTAAGAAATAATCAATTGTAATTCTTCTGATGAGTGACTATGGCTTTCGTGTGATTCCAGTGTTTCCTAGTGCCTACAACACTTTAGTCTCATATTATCTGTTTAGAAACAGACATGGATAAAATGACTGCATTTGAATTATACTCTTCATAGCAGATATTGCAAGTTTTAACATAACCCAAAGCTTTAGGGCATATTGGCTTTTGCACCAATTAATGGACTCTATACACAAAGAGAAGTGGTGTGTGGGAGGATTTGATAAAGTTGGCATGCTCCCTGATTTCATGTTATAGGCAGTATAGATTTAATGGATGGAAATATGCAAGTTTGGTTGTCTTGCATTATGATAATGGATTTCATGGCTAGGAAGCTAGGAATCCCAAGTGACTTGGAAATTCGGGTGATGGGAAGGTGATGGGACATGGGAAGGTAGATGGGACATGGGAAGGTAGATGGGACATGGTCAGGTGATAGGAAGGTAGATGGGACATGGTCAGATGATGGGAGGGTAGATGGGACATGGTCAGGTGATGGGAAGGTCATGGGACATGGTCAGATGATGGGAGGATAGATGGGACATGGTCAGGTGATGGGACATAGGAAGGTAAATGGGACATGGGAAGGTGATGGGACATGGTCAAGTGATGGGAAGGTAGATGGGACATGGTCAGGTGATGGGAAGGTAGATGGGACATGGGTAGAATGCTGCAGAAAGAAGAGGTTTCTACATTAACTCAGCCATTGTCAAGTTTACCTGAGGCCTTATCCTTATTTGGTGTTTTTGCAGAGCTCAAAATATGCCTTATGTGATGGTCATATTTTAATATGCCTAATGGAGGTGATGTGGGAAGAGTATTATAGTTGAGAGGAATCAATAATCCAACATGATGAATTGCTCATGTTCTAGTAAAGAATGATTTCAGACTTGAAAAAGAAAAGAAAAATTATAGTGAGGATACCAAAGTATCAGCGAATAAAGACAGGTGACTATATGTGTATGTGTAATACAGTGTGGAGACAGAGCCAGCCTGTTCAGATGAAGGAAGTTGGTTTTATGGAGACAAACACTAACCTTTCTAATTTGATGTTTGTTTCTTAAAATTTCATCTCTCAAATTTTTCTAAGCTGTTGAAAAATATTAGTGCATTTAGTCTTTTTAAGAGTCTATAGGGACTATAGTCATACTCACTAAACAGATATGAAAGTCCAGAAATTTAAGTAAACTGTCCAAGTTCATAGATCTAGTAAATGATAAGCTGGAGATCAGTTGTAGGAAAAGGAGATCCAGGAAACAGAAGGAGGGAAGAGGGATGGATGGTCAGGGACATGGACAGAGGAAGTGAGAGAGGGAGAGGGAGGGTAGAGGAAAGAGAGAAGAAGGAAAAGATGGAAAAACAGAGAAAGAGGGAGACACACAGAACAACACACATACACACACACACACACACACACAGAAAGAGAGAGAGAGGGGGGAGGGAGCTTTTTAGGTCACAGATCTGTGGAAATAAGAAAACCCATTTGTTTGCATGGGTCCTATACATATTTAATGGTTTAAGTCAAGAAATACAGGATTATGAGAGAAAATCTGAAGTAGGTGGATTGTGTTGGACTGGATATGTAGCCTGTTAGTGAAGTATATTCTTCTCATGTGTAAGGGCTAGGGTTTAATAACTGGAGTGGGAGGTCTGGAGTCCTACTTATATTCCTGTTAAGAGTAAAAAGGAGGAAAACTGACACAGCTGTATACATACATTATATATACATATATATGTATGTATGTATATATATGTATATATACATATATATGTATATATAATGTATGTATATATAGAATGTGTGTATATATAAGTATGATGTGTAGTATAAAACTCTGATCAGGATTTTGACAGAAACTAGAAGCTCGAAACTTACATGTTTGTGTTGTGACTTCCAACAGGCTTCAGAAGTGGTGTGCTTCACTGGGACAACTCCTTCACGTGCCACAAAAAAGCAAAATGATTTACTCCTGTTCCCAAGCATGATAGCAGCTTTGTGGTCCAGCCTAGGGAGAATGGAGGTTGGTTGCTAGACATTACCTAGGAATAAACATGTCATTTACCTCATATCAAAGATCACATGTTTGTAGTCTCATGAACTACAATATATTGTGGTATGGTTTTGTTAGTGTTTGTGTTCTGCACAAGTGGGTCATAAATTTCCATTGTTTTTGCTCAAAATGATAAAACATACTACTTTTCATTGTTCAAATTTCTGTATGTCTGATGGAAGCCTGACAGGCAGTTGTTGAATAGTTCTGTTAAAAAATCTAAATAAGAGCTAAGCTTGGTGACTAATCCAGTCTAAGAGATTACTAGCATCGCTGTAGGTACACTCTGTGCTAGACCAAGACTGGGAAATTTTTAATTTTTCATGAGAAAGCTTTAGAGTTCCCATGGCTGATCTCATGCACAGATTATTTATTTTTAATAAAGCAGTGAAAGCCACCAGAGAAAATAGAAACATGAAGAGTGAATACTTCTTATGAAATGGAAAGAACTAAACAATACTTGGAAGTCACAAAGTAAAGGACCTAGGTAGTTGTCTAGTCAGAAAAATGTATCAGTCACACACATCTGCTCTTTCCCAGCCATGGCTGCTATCAAAGAGTTAGTATAGGGCTGACTTTCTCGTAGATACCAAGCTGGACCAATGAACCTAAGCAGTGGCTAAGATAGCTTCAGAAGATTTATGTATAGATTTGGCAATGGTATCATGAAAGCAGATCCTCTCTGGTTCACAGTTCTGCACATCTTCCAAACCAGTGGCCCAGTCTTCTCAAAGACATTAATTTACCAGCAGACCAAAGGGCAGATTTAGCCACAATAAAAGGTATAGATTCCATATACTCAGTGTTCCTCTTATCTAATGCAATCTGCTGGGTGTGTAGGCGTCTCCTGGTCCTTTTCATTACTATCCTGTGGGTATTGCACTGGGGTGGCTGACGTCAATGCTGGTTGCTGTTTTGGGTATGAATAATGTAGTGTCTTTTGTCTCTAAAAAAAGAGTCATGTCTATAAGACCATGCTGGCTAACTTAGCTTTACAGTCAAGCAAAATGCCAACCACTTCACAGGTCTTGATGCACAGATGTTGACTTAGAGAATGCCCAGGATGCAAATGAATCTACTGGAATAGAGCTGTGTCCACAGCTTATTTTTGCACCCTTATTTTGTAGTGTATAAGTAGAACCTCTGGCAAATTGTCATAATACATGTTTGCACCTTAGCACTTACAAGGGAATGTTGTAAGTAGTCACATTAAAACTGACCTTTCACAAATTTAGTTTGAAATTACATTTGAAACTATTTTTTATTCAAATGATAAAATGGGAAGTAATTCCCTGTAGTCTTGCCTCTCCCCATTTATTTGCCAGAGAAAGTACATCACTGAGGATGAGCTTTTAGAGTTCAAAGACTCATGCTTTGAGCTTTTATAAACCTCCCTTTGCTTTCTGATGTGGTTTAAGATGTGAGTCCCTAGCTTCAGTTCTAGTGTCCATGTCTACTGCTTGTTGCCATGTTTCTGCACCATGATAGATTCTTATTCCTCTGGAAATGTAAGCTCAAATAAAATCTTTCTTCTATATAAAAAAAAAAAAAAAAAAACTGACCTTTCTCCCGTCAGTTATTTTTAATGGGAAATTCACAGTGAATAAACAACAACAATAGAAACAGTTCTTCCTACGTTTTGTTTATTTGTGGACAGAACATATTCCTCAATATACTTTAGTAACTATTGAAAAATAACATGAAGTATTAATTCTCTAAATGAAGGCGTCTCTATTCACAATGTGTTAAACAATTACGCTCATAAGTTAGTGTTTCATAAAATATGTCAAAGCTAACTGTGTCCTAGAGGGCATCTCACAGTAGGTGTTTTGGACATGGGAATGTCAGAACAATAGGATACCAAAATGAAAAGGGCTTAGCTTTACTTTCTGAAAAGGAAAATGTCTTGAGAGTGAACACCAGTGTTATTTACTGAAATCTGTAAGAATAACTTTCATGAAAATTATAGATGATTTTTATTCAGTATAACTAAATATTCAGAATCTAATTAAATATTGCCAGTGGGCATTTTTCCTTAATTGTATTTGACTACCTATTAGATTTAAGACATAAGATCATAATATCAGAAAAGTCACTAAAATTTTAACAAGGCTACTCTGTATATCAAGGTTTTATATGCCTCATGCTACTTAATCCCTAAATCTACATAATACTATTAAACCCTCTGAGGTAGGCATTAAAGGATAATCACATCTTTCAGTGAATATTTTCAAAGTATGTTTCTCTATCATTGTTGGTTGTCACAGTTAGGGGAAAGCTATCTAACGAGTCTGGATGCATTACACAGCCTTCACATTGACCAGGATTTGCTGGATAGGTGTTTAATGATTTCTCTTAAGTGTATGAACTTGTTTGTGAATAATTGTAGATTGATGGTATGACAAAGAATTTGGGAAGTATGTAATTTATCTTACGTAATTTAATAATCACAATAAACCTAGTCTGGTGTGTGTATTTGTGTGTGTGTGTGTGTGTGTGTGTGTGTGTGCGTGTACGCACATGCATGCACACACAATGTATTCATTCTATATATTAAAACAAAGTTTGGACAAATCATGAGTTGTTTCATATGCTTTATATAGTGGATATCAAAGAGGTTAAATTTTATATGTCATGATGGAATAGAAGGAAAAGCCGAAGCATGTGTTAGCCATCCTTTTTAAATACCAGGAAACACAAGACATGACTTTTAAATTTCATAACACAAAACAAATGTAGTAATCACACAAATATTGCTAAAATTTTGGAGACAAACAAGCTCCTTAGCATATGATTAAAATCACAAAGTGATAGCTTATAGCCAGGAGAGTGGGAAGGTACTGTATTCAAAGTAGCTTTGAAATATTCTTTTCTTTCTGCATTGTTCCCTCCTATACTCATTGTCCATATTTTGCCTCATCAAAAACAAGTCTTAATGCAAGAGGGGAATTTTGAAGCAATCAAATGCATCTCCTTCAACTTGATTATTCTTTGTCTTTCTAAATCCAATTAAAAATTACAATTCCATAAAAGCTCCTAGGCAGAAATCAATGCAGGAAATGAGCCAGCAGGGCATGCTGGATCTTTGTAGGTGAGGCTCTTGCGAATAAAACACAGCATTTGAAATAAGGGGAGAGAAGTGGAGACTGCAGTTCCTCATATACCAGTGCTTTTGCAAGTTGGAAAGGCAAACAACATAAGCAGAGAAAAGTCCCAGAAAATACTATAGAGGAAAGACATCTCAACAGGAGAAACAAGACTATGACAGACACTATCTGTCATTCAGCCATGAACCTGAGACTTGGAAGCATGTGCACAGCCAGTGAGTGATATGCTGCAGAAAGAAGAGATCATACCTCAGTATCTTCAGCAACAATACCAAAATGAAACTTCTTATCTTAGCATGTGCTTATTTGACACACTTTTCAACAAATATTGCCCTATGTTCTACGAGATGTCTGGGTTTGTATAACATATAACAATTTGTTGATGATTCAAAGAACATTGTGTTATTGAGTACCTGCAAAGACGAAACATAGGCTTAGATTTTTCTATACCTATTTTATTTAGGAGTCTCGAATGCTTCAATCTCCTTTCTAGCTCATAGACTAGAGGTAGGAGAAACAGAAGGTTTATAGGAAAGGGTAGTTGTGGAACTGTTTAGGAGTAGTTCTTTGGAGGAAATTTCACTCTATATTTTCAGAATACCAACAGTCCAGTCCAAGAGCAAACAAAAAACATGAAACTGTAGCAAGAGCGTCATCCAGAAGAAACTACAAGGTTCCACTGAATTGGCATGAGTCCATGGAAGTGAACAGGATCAGCCAGAATACCATGAGAAGTGACGTAATGACCAGCGAAGACCAGCAAACCATTGCAAGGTGTAGCAATGCAAGAGTGTGCTGGCATTGTCTCCAGGGGGAGGGATCTACTAATACTCTTTCCGAACATAATGAACCCTCTTAAGTATCTCCTTCAGCTAAACATCCTCTCACAAGATAGCTTCCAGAACATCACCACGTGATTCAACTGAATTTCCAAAGAAACCAAAAATTTCCACTTCAAAGAAGTATACTGTATTTTGGTTAGGAAAATGCTCCTACAAAAAAATTCTGTGAAATGAAATGACTTCAGAGTGACTCAGGCCTAAATTTTACCTATAGATGAAATGGTAAAACTCTATCTGTGAGTATAACTTGGCCCATAAAGAGCTTCATGAAGTTTTTGCATAGTATTGGTCTTCCTTTTATTATTAAACAAAACCTATTAAAGACATCCTAACCAAATATTCTAAATTCCACCACACACAGAAAATAAAACCATTGTGATGTTTCTTTTAATTTTTCTTGAATAAGAAGTGGAGAGATGGATCAATGTTACCTGTGTCTACTCCAACAGAACACAGGAGTTCAAATCTCAGCACCCACACACAGTGACTCACAGATACATGTGACTCTAACTCCAAAGGAACCAAGGTCACTCCTTTCTGGACTGCATGGGTACCTCAATGCACATGGGGGGTGGCAAGAATGGAGGGGGGAGGGAGAGAGAGAGAGCGAGGGAGAGAGAGTTAGTTTTTAGGGACATTTCTTATTTATCTGATAAATGTATACATAAATTTAAAACATTAATTTAGAAATTTATCATTACCATTTAGACATCCCTTTACTTTTTGAATTCAGTTTCATCCAGATAACATATAAAGAAAGCTTCTACTTTAAAGTTAAAGTTGTCTTATTAACAACTTATCCTGCAATTTTACTTAATTTTCATCAGGTCTAAAAACTTTTTATTGTCGCATCTTAAGGATTTACTATATATAAATTATCTTGTCTGAACATTGACTTATTCCTTTACCTGCTTGGATGCTCTTCATTGTTTCTCTCATCTCATGGCTCTGCCTAAGCAGGATATGATGTCCTGATTTCTGAGTTATATGAACATTACAATAATTTTCTGTAAACTATAACATTGCTAAATAATGAGTATATAATGCTACAATATGTTTATGAACATATCATACACATATGTGATGGGTTAACACTCAGACTTTTTATAGGCAGAAGAGATGCTCATTAAGTGCATAATATGTTATTTACCAAATAGAAAGAATATGTGAATGTGTATCAATAGCAAATAAGTCAAACCTACTTACTTTTAATTAATTTAACATATATATATGGCTTTTGTTATTTTAAAAAGACAGGAAGTTGAACAAAAAATTTAGCATACTTACTTGTCAGAATCAAAAGACAGAATTTCTAATGTCTATCACATCATCAGCAAACCAGTCTTCAAGATGGGTAACAATGCACAGGTAAAGAGTAAGAGTGGCCCAGTTTGCACAGTAGATGTTTTAGACAGTGCACTACATAGTTATCTGAATGGAAACGTGAATCAAGACAGTATTAGCTCTAACACAGTGACCTTGCAAGAAGCACACGAAGTTTGGGGAAGATCACATTGTTGAGAGAAAATCCTTCCATAAAGTAAGAGTTCAGGTAAATGATGGTATGACAAAGTTAGAAGTAGCAAATTAAGGGTAGGGGGAGGGTATGGACTCCTTTGTCAGTTAAATTTGACAGTATGATGACAAAGGAACCCCAACATAGTTTGCACTCCAAAGTGCTTGTGTTAGAAGTTTGGTTCTCAGTTTGGTGAAGTTAGTAGGAAATACTTCCAAAGCTAGAGCCTAGTAGAAGGGCAACAGTGATGCCATATTTGTGATTTAAAAGTTCATGTGGGAAGACAAATAGTTTTCACAAGAGTAATACTGGCTGTCTTCATTTCAGCTTCCTGACTTGTCATGCAATCACTTCTTATATGTATCACCAACTATGATGTGGTGAAACCGTGAGGGCTCTACCATACCCAGCATGGAATTCAGCACCTAAAGTAATGGGCTAAACAAAAATTCATATCTTTACATGGCCTCAAGCTTCAAGCATTTTGTAATAGTAGTAGAGGATGGACTAATATTGCCTCTTATACTGGATGATCGCAGCTCTACTGCAACATGTTGAAGGAAGAACGGCACTGAAACCCTGTAATTGATCATTAGTTCTGTCATCATACAGGAGCACACATGTCCTCTAACACAGTTGTACATTATTAAATAATACATTGTGGTTTTAACCCTGTGTTTCAGGTGAATCATAAGACGTTTCCTTCTACACCATGGACTCTATATTTTTCTTTCTTCCTTTCCTTTTTGAACTCTGTGTTCTCCATGAGAATTCAAGAACTAATTGTCACTAATTCAGTTATGTTATTACAACAGACAAATAGAAAAAGTAATTCCTAATTCTCAGATGATGCATTTTAAAGTGAATTAAAATTCTTGTAATTTCGTAACCCACAGAGGAATTTTTCTAACAAATTTTTCAATATTATTGAGTGTAATGATTTGCCATGTTAATTCAAGGATCTTTAATAAAGTATTTTTTTGAGGATGATTTGATTTTTAAACAAAAGATTTTTTCTGGGTTTACTAACAAAAAACAAACTTAACTTTCTTGATACATTTAATGCATGACTCTTAGTATAGATAAGTTAGCTACTAGCCACTAAAATTTGCTAAAATGTGGAAAAACTTCTTCAGGGTTTTATTATAAGTAGATTCTTTCTGATAGTGATAAATCTAGCGATTCCTTGTCCCCTACCCTAAAAAACAATCAGGCATAGTGACAACTCTTTTGTTTTATTGTTTAGAGGTTTTCTTTTCTTCTTCTCTTTCCATTTATGTGTGTGTGTGTGTGTGTGTGTGTGTGTGTGTGTGTGTGTGTGTGTGTGTGTGTGT
>JADRCD010216564.1:10131-22011 GCA_019843815.1 Montemys delectorum
AGAGAGAGAGAGAGAGAGAGAGAGAGAGAGAGAGAGAGAGGTCTAAGTACAGATCCATTGGAGCCACAGCATAAGTGTGGAAGACAATGGACAATACTTCTGGACTCTGATTCTTCTTCTGCTTTGTTTGTGAGGGAGGGTCTCATTTCTTTCTGCCACTTTGCCTTTTAAGGTAAAATCCAGCTGATTCTCCTACTTCTTCCCCCCATCTCTTCACAGGAGTGCAGGAGTTAGGATTATAGACGCCTAGTTCTTCTCCATGAGTTCTAAGAATCAATCTCAATAAGTATTTTTATCTTGAGTCATTTTGCTAACCCTGTCATCTTTTAAACAGTCTCTTTCTGTCCAGGGCTCAGTTCTTCTATCATGCTAAGCTTGTTGGTGAGAGAACTCCAGGCATATACGTGCCTCTGTCTGCCCAACACTGGCATTATAAGCATGAATCCGTGCTGGACTTTTATTTATATGTATGAGTTCTGGCCATCAAATTCAACTTCTTGTCCTTTCAAATCAAGAGTATTACCAAGGCAACTGTCCACTCAACCCAGCATGACCATTTTCTAAAAATGTTCCTCTTTTCTTCTTTTGTCCCTCCTAGAGATTGAGTCTAGAACCTCATGCATACTAAAATGCTCTACCATTGAGCTACACCCCTAGAAGTTAAAAAAAGTTTTGATCAATAATGTTCTGATATTTAAAGATTATTAAAAAATGTCATTTTCATTTTAAAATATTTAGAGTGACTTAAGGCTGTTCTGTACCTGTTAATAGCATGATTTGGTTTAAGGAGATCATGAGATACCAGATAAACCAGAAAGGTGTTATCTATCCAATTCCTAAATTAATGTTTAAATGAAACAATGTCTTGCTCTCTCTTATTCCTGTCTCACCCACCTCTAAGAACTTAAGAGGAGAGCTTCTCGTCCTTGTGAACTTGTCTCTAGGGTTTACCCAGATCGCCACTAGTCACAGAAGCCTGCTTTGATTAAGGATAAGTTGCCTTATGCTCTTTATAAACAAAAACTTACTTTTAGTCTGCTAACCCATGTGCTTTGTACAGAGTTTTTGTAATAGGCCCTGTTAAAAATAAATGCCTTTAATCAGTAGGGTTGGCTAGGAGCCTAAAGTCTTAAAATAGTTCTGGTTTTTTTTTCCCCTTAAATGAGTAAACAGAACGCAATCATATGTTACAAATCATTTCATCAGAGGTAATGAAATTAAAGTTCAGCTCCAAGAGTTATTATAGAAGACTTTAACATGTGAAGAATTTGACTTCAAAATCCCTCCAGCTCTAATCGTTAGATTTACATAATGTCTTTCCACTTTCAAGCTTTTCCAGCTGAAAATCTCTGAAGTTCCAAGGCAAAAGCCAAAATAAACGTGATACTTGTGCAACTTAAAAGTGAATGTTTCCAATATAATAGCATAATCAGAAAATACATGGAAGGGGAAATCTTGTAAAAATTTTACTAGTACTAATTTACTGTTTCAGAATTTATACCAAAAATAAGATGTTCAAAGTTATTAATGTTTATTCAAAAAGTATATATTTTTTCTAATAATACAATTAAAATATTTATTAGTAGGCAATTAACCAAAGGGCATCCTGAACTTGAACCAGCACTTTGTTTCCAAAGTTCTTGCTCTTTATACTGAACTATTCTATCACTAAAACTTTCTGTATATCCATGTGAACATGTAAAGTGACAGTGGGTTCTATGAGAAGAGAGTTGAGGAGATGTGGTTTGGATTTATAATAATAGTAGGGAGGTGAAATCATTTCCCATTCTCATGAAGGTTGGGAACAAGGCTTGGTTGTGTAGTTGCATTAAATTAATCAATAGATCATCGAAAAATAATCCAAAAATCTTATGTTTGGTTGCTTTGTATGCTTTTATATTCTGTGTTCCTACATGATTTGTTGTTTAATCGTCTTTCGGTGAGGCCCCATTCAACTGTTTATTCAGCAACTACTGTGTTCCAAGCACTATGCTAGGTCCTAGGAATAAAATGATGAGGAGTCCCTATCTGTGCAGTATGAAGAATCTCTATGCACGCAGTAATCAACTGGAACTGCCGGTGAGAAGTTCTTAGAGAACGGTTTGGTTCACCTCTTTTCTCTGAGCTGCCACCATGTTTATATATTAGCGGAGCAGCTGGTAAACTTGATGTCTTCTCCATGTAAGTTCAGTAAGAAATGAGAAGTCTTTCTGTTGGATTTATATAACACTGGGGAGGGAAATCGGTTAAGAATTAATTTCTAATATTTCTAGCATAACATTAGATATAACTGCAATGGATTCAGTACTTTCCCTTACTCTTTCCATATTTATAGTGACATTCTTTCAAAATTGAAATTAATTGTATTTAACAAGGAATTGTCCTGTTTATGCCAGGATTTCTAGCAGACCATTCCTGCACATTCTTTCATCTGCAGTTTGGTTGTTAATTTACCGATATGTGAATACCTGTGTTATGAAAAACAAGTACTTCTTGGAATGAAGACAAGGTCAGACTGGTATTTTATGGTAACAAGCTATCTAATTCTGATATCCTGTTAACAATTCCAATTCTAATTTGCAATCCCAGAGGATACTTTTAGTTAAGTTCTTTGCATTGGTTTGGAAGTCTAAATGAGAATGATAATTTCTGATGCAACTGGAGGAATAAAATGGCTACTGCAGTCATGGAGTAAGCCAGAATTGCTGTTTTCTTCACCCCAAGAAATAGATTCCTTGCTTCAGTGCATAAGTTTCCAATTTGCCTTTTCTTCTGAATGTGAACTGAGTATGCTCGATAATTTTTTCTCATTTTGTTTACAGCTGCTGACTTCTCTGTTACACTCTATATAGTAGGGGTAACAAAAGCCCTTAATTTTGCAAGTAATTTTTTTTTAAGCATTTGCTCCCAAAGCTCTTTTTTAGTGAGCTGAGACTCTTGTGGAAATTACAATATCCAACTTGGAAAAGCTGCATCCTCAGCAGCTTCACTACTTTCAATAATACCCTTACATTAGCTCTCGTAGGACGCCAGGAGACAGCTTCTCTGGCAGTAATGAGATGTGCAAGCCACAGAAGCATGCTCGAAATTACAGGAAGGGCTGTAAGTGTTAAGCCTTGGGTTGTTCAGGTACATTCAAGTTTGTGTTTGAGTACTGTACAAGAAATATTGCACCATGTGAATCTGAGCAGTTCTTCTTCGCATCTCAAATTCCATTAGTTGGATCTACCACCCTGTTTAACAAATTTCTCATATCTTATGCTGTCTAAAGTCATCTCATATCATGCACGCCATTATTGAGTGCACAATTGCTCAAGAATCTTTCAGGATCTTAAAAGACCTGGATTGTAAATGCTAAAATTCTCCTCTATCTTTTAATTATAAGTGTGAAATTTAGTTCTAAATGTTCTGGCTGGTCTCCAGCTTTCCAAATTTGTCACCTCATTACTTTGGATACTCTCATTTGACCCTTCTGCATATAGGAAATTTGATGCCTTTTGCTTAATTGTTCATGATCAATATAATGTATAATGCATGGCATTAAAGCCTTGTATATCAAACAGTATAAATGGTTATGACTGCTCATGTTTGCTTGCTTTTGTTTAAAGCAAGAACTTACATGACACTTAGTATATGACAACCATTCTACCAATACCTTTACCAAATGTCAGTTTAATACTCATGCGATATTTTTTACATTAGTATTAATATTTCAATTTAGAAATGAGAAAATTGAAACAAGAAGATGTTGAATTGTTCCCAAGTCTAAACAGCTAGATCATGTGAGGTTAGGGATTTAGTGCTAGGAAGTGTATGCCTGTAGTCTTACCCCTATGCTGTTATTCCAGGTGAATAGTCTATCATAGAGAAATGTGGCTTCTAGATATTGCTACAGTTTATTTCCTCATCACTGGGGCAAAATAACATCACAGATGCAACTTAGGAGGGGAAAGGTTCATTTTGGCTCTTGGTTATCAGTGATACGGCCCATCATGGCAGGAAGACATGGCAGTTGGTCTGGATCCCTCTGCAGTTACAGGAGTATGAGGCCATAGCCTCATGCACTCACATCTGGGCAAATCAGTCAGGTAGCAGAAAGCAGAAGCAGAATTTACTTTGAAGGCCTGCCTCCTTTTGTTATATAGTCCACCATCCCAAAGGATACACAGTCTCTGCAAACCACTTGAGGACCAAATGTTCAAACATCTGAGCTTGTCAGAGACATTTCACATTCTGACTGTATGCTAATTATGTATTCCCCATGAATTCCTGAAGCGAAGGGAACATTCCTGTTGTACTATTGTAGATTTGATCACCTGTTGCTGCTATTATCACCACCATCCAAGGACTATAGTATATGTGCAGTAGATTTGGTTTGGTTCGGTTTTTCACTTAGGTACAGAACTCAGGAACGTGCTCAATTAGTAATAATGCAGATGTAATTTGGACACCAATTGAGGGAGGGATAATTCCAGTTAAGAAGTCAAGTAAAAAGAAACTATAAGTTTCTTGGGCTTAAGGCAGAGTGATAACGTGGTATTCAGACGCCTGGGATAATGAGACTATTCAAAGATGCAAAACATGATAGACAGGGAAAAATGAAAAGCATAGAGTGGTTAGACTCAAATGGAAGATTACAGAAGGTTTCATTTTGTGAGAGGAATGGAAGAGGATGAGACCCAAGCAGTATGAGAAGTGACAGCAGAAAAGGCTGGACAACAAAAGGAGCTACTGCATGTGGAGAACGGTTGAATAGAGTTGAGCATTCAGTTGGGTCCTTTTCTCTGATGTGAGTGATGTGAATCCAGCTTCAGTCACCACTGCCCCAAGATCTGGCTCTCAGATGCCCATTAAACCCCAAAGCTTTAGATATTGGACTCAAAAAGTGAACAGAAATTTAACCAAATATTAACAGTGATTGCAATATAAGTCACGAATAAATTATTTGAGAATAAAATTTTGCTGGTGACTTTTTAAATGGTCTAGTCCTAAAGGTTTTCTACCAGTTCCTTTATTATTTGTGATACTTTGACCTCATATTCCACCTTCAACATATTGGTCCTCTTCTAATTCTTATCTGAAATGTTCTTGAACACCATTTTTACAGTTAGAACTGGATTAAAGCTCCCAGTAGTTTCTTATCTGTTCTCCTTTATTCCTCATAGTACCCTGGGCTCTTTCTCTAACTCTGAACTGAACTTTTGGCTCCTGCCTCCACAAATAAAAAGTATAATCTCATGCAAATGAACCTACTAATGTGTTTCTTTTCTGAATTATTTCAGAATTATCCATTGAAGTGTCATATTGTACACCAAGCAAGCGACGGTATTTTGCCCCCTCTTGTCCTCCACTCTTGAAAACTCTACCTTCCAGAATGTACACAGCTTCCTACTAAATGCAATGTACCTCTAACAAGTTCAATGCTGACATTACCACAAGGTTAAATGTGTGTGTGTTGGAATGCCCGATGACAGGTGTAGCTTAGTTCTTTTCTGTTCACAAGTGGAATAACAAGAGAAAGCAAGGATTGTGAAATACCAGGCCATCTGTTTGAGGGGACAAAGCCAACCAGGATGCTTTCTGTACCCAATTCCTATTCTCCACTAAAGTTACTGACACTTTTTTTTATTTTTTGAAATGCAAATTTCATTAAAGAAAGATCCTTTTGGTGCCTATTAGGAGATTATTTTTGCATCTTTTTGTAACATTTTACTACTGGGCATTTTATCTCTCACACGCACCTACATATTCCATTATGCTATATTTACAATTATTTTTTTTATTAGGTATTTTCTTAATTTACATGTACATTTTCCCTTTCCCATCTTCCCCTCCAAAACAAACAAACAAACAAACAAACAAAAGCAAGAACAAACCCCTTTTGCCTCCCCCTTCCCCATGCCTGCCACCCCACCCTCTCCCCCTTATTGGACCTGGCATTCCCCTACACTGGGGCACAAAACCTTCAAAAGGCCGAGGTCCTTTACTCCTATTGATGATCGAATTTGCAATCCTCTACTATATACCTGCTTCCAGAACATTCAATCCCACCCTGTATAGTCCTTGATTGGTGGTTGGGTCCCTGGGAGCTCTGAGGGTACTAGTTAGTAATTGTTGTTCATCCTAAGGGGCTGCAAACCCTTCAGCTCCATAGAACCTTTCTCTAACTCCTTCATTGGGGACCGTGTACTCAGTTCAATGAATGGCTGTGAGCCTCTACATCTGTATTAGTCAGGTATTGTCAGAGCCTCTTAGGAGATAGCTATATGCTTGTCCTT
This sequence comes from Montemys delectorum, assembly GCA_019843815.1. Classification (NCBI taxonomy): domain Eukaryota; kingdom Metazoa; phylum Chordata; class Mammalia; order Rodentia; family Muridae; genus Montemys; species Montemys delectorum. The sequence goes on from JADRCD010216564.1 coordinate 16,410, forward strand.
CCTTCCATCTCTGCTCCATAGTTAATCTCTACCACTCCTTCTGTGGGTGTTTGATTCCCCTTTTTAAGAAGGAATGAAATGTCCACCTTTTAGTCTTCCTTCTTCTAAAGTTTCTTGTGTTTTGTGGGTCGTTCTTCCTGTATTCCAAACTTTTGGGCTAATAACCACTTATCAAAGAATGCATACCATGTGTGATCTTTTGTGATTGGGTTACCTCACTCAGGATGATACTCTCCAGATCCATCCATTTCCCTAAGAATTTTATAAATTCATTGTTTTTAATAGCTGAGTAGTACTCCATTGTGTAGATGTACCACACTTTCTGTATCCATTCCTCTGTTGAGGGACATCTGGGTATATTTACAATTATTTAACACATTTAATTAAGAACATTGTTTAAATTTTAGAAAGATTTTTCTCCTCATGGAATTTGGAAATCAAAGGTAGCATTTAGCAAGTTTTCTTGTCAACTATAATAGTCGACTTTAGAACTCTTGAGAGTAATTCAATTACCCACACAATTCTGTTTTCTAAGAACGTGCAAAAGCTTTGTCTTAAGCAAGCCAGAAAACCTATTAGGAATCCTCTAGATGTTAACAGAAGTAAGAAAGTATATCACCCTTCTAGTCACACTTGGGAGAGATGTTTACAGAAGGAGCAGAGAAAGCAGGAAAATGCTGGTGTTTTCTTCTTCCTTTGGCTTTGCAGCCTCAGCTCAGCCCAGGCAACTTTAAAAGGGTGGTAGGCCAGTTTGACATTTTTAAGTAAACTAGAACCTTAGCAACTATGACATCTACCAGATTATAAAATATAAGCCATCACATCAGTTGTTACGTATTTGTTTGCTTACCGGTTACTGGTTTCACTTCATAGGAGGACATGCTGGCTCCATCGGGGTAGGTATCTTCCCTTTCGGTTCATTGCATGTCTCTAAAGAATGCATTCTAGCTCATGCAAGGAAGCCATCCTCCATATGGAGCTCATCTCTCCTTGCCAGTTTCACTGTGTTCTCTGTTTGAGGGAGACAGGAAGACCAAGAGTTTCATTTTAATCATTGTGCCATTAGCCATTACATCATTGAAGTGAGGAGAGTAAAAGTCGCTCAATGTTTCATGGAAGTTATTTAGTGAATTATAGCATGTACTCAGAAAGAGGCAAAAAATTATACATTTTTCATAAAGTTTATATGCTCAGTGCTTAGATTACATAAAAACTTTACTAAAAGACCCAGAAATGTCTTCATTTGTCATCAATGTAATAACTTAACAGTGACCCTATTCACTGTTGTATGTAGCTTGGCCTGATTCTATTTTTGTTTTTTGTTTCTCTGTTTAACATTAAAATAAGTATTTTACTGGGAGACTTATGCTGTATCCAATTGTAGATACTGGCTACATTGGTCCTTTCCAGCACTCTTGGAACATGTCAACTGGAAACGCATCTCAATCCAATCTCCGTCCTTTCCTTTTCCTACTTGTGAGGAGTGAGGAATGCACCTTTCTCTCCTATAGCACCTTTCTCTCATTCCTTTAGAAAAAGGAAGTGTCCTTTGAGAGATACCTGTTGTCCATTGATACCAGCATTGTCATCTCCTGAACTGCACAGAGGAGTCACTCTTTTAATTAACTCTTCCCTGATTTTTTCTTCATTTAGTTGTGTACTAAAATATGCCTGTTTTTTTGAACTCCCACTTTTTTATAGTATATGACAAAATATCATGATTAAGGAAAACTAATATTTAAATTGCAAAATATTGCTTCATGATTTTAGACTTATATTAATTTGGGCATCATGGTTTAAAAAAAAACACAAAATAAAATAAACTAAAATGAACAAATTCTATCACATCAAAGATAGACAAGACAAACCAACAGGAGCACATACCAGGATAAAACACAAGACTCACAGGCCTACTTGTTTGAACACTCAGGAATCCCATAAAAATACTAAGCTGGAAGTCATAATTTGAAATAAGAGGACCTGGTAGCAGCCCATGCAGGCCCTGCACATGCTTCCTCAGTCATATGAGCTTTGAACATGTTGATTTAGAGGGCCTTGTTTTCTTGATGTTCTCCATCTCCTCTGCTTTCACACTTTCTACCTCTGCTGCAGGGTTCTCTTTCCTTTGAGGGGAGGGGTTTTATGGAGACATCCCATTTAGGGCTTAGCATTCAAGGTTTCTCTCTTTCTACATAATGTCAGGCTGGACTTGCTTCCATCTGCTTCAGGAAAAAGTTTATCCGATAACAACCAAACAATGCACTGATCCCGGATTACAATAGAATTTTATTAGGAATCATTTTATCACTATGAATTTTTTGTTGACATTGTATTTTAAAACCAGTGATATTTGGTTTTACTGAAAGACTCTGGGATATCTAATCTCTGGTTCTTGGTCACCAAAGCAGTGTTGAGTGTGGGTTCCATCATGTGGAACAGGCCTAAAGTCACGTCAGTTATGGGTTGGTTACTCCCACCAGCTTGTGCCACTTTTGCCCTAGGATATCTTACAAGCAGGACACCATTTGTAGGTCACAGGGTTTGTAGCTGGGTTTGGTGTTTACATTTCTCTTTCAGTAGCGTGAAGAATACATTTCTGTACTAAAGACTCTAGAACAAAGGGGGTGAAGACACTGTGTGGGCCCCTGCTTGACTTCTCCATTTTCAATGAGTTGTCAAGATGTCTCAGCAATGGGTCTTTGCTGTCAGTTTGTGGAGAGCAGCATATTGTCTTGGGTTGTTTGGGGAGTCCTATGCAATGCCCTTGGCCATCAGCTCAATTAGATGTAACCCAGTTCCCTTATTAGAATCTTCATCTAGTCAGTTGGGATTCGGCCTCTCCCATTACTTGATGATTTCATGTAGATTGCCTTTGTATATGTCTGCATCTTAGGAAGTTTCTACTGTAAGAGATTTCTATACTACCCCTCAAATGGCCCTGAATTTTAAGCTTTCTTTCCCTGATTTCACTCCTCCAATTCCCTCTCTGCCTTCCAACTTGATCCTCCAGTTCTAGTCCCACCCCTCACCATCCAACCATCATTAATTATTCTATTTCTCTTTCCTAAGGAGATCTATCTGTGTCATCTGTCCCTTATCCTATACCTACCCTCTGTGGTTCTATGGATTGTAGCTTGGTTATCACTGACTTCACAGTTAATATTCACATATAAGTGAATATGTACTGTATTTATCTTTCTGGGTGTAGAGTACCTCACTTGGGATTTTTTCCCCTAGTTCCATCCATTGACCTACAAATTTCATGGTGTCATTTTTAACAGCTGAGTAAAAATACTCCACTATGTAAATGTACATTTTCTTTATCCATTCTGCTCTTGAGGGACAGCTAGACTCTTTCCAATTTCTTGCTATTATAAATAGAACAACAGTGAGCATGGTTGAGCAAGTACCTTTGTTGTAGAGTGATGAATTCTATGGGTGTATGCTCAAGAGTGCTATAGCTAAATCTTGAAATAGATTGATTACCATGTTCCTGAATAATAGCCACACTGATTTCCATAGTATATATACTTAGTATATACATAATTATACAAGGTTGTATGACCTCCAGCAATGGATGAGTATTCCCCTTACTCTACATCCTTACCAATGTGAGATGTCACTTGGTTTTATTACTCTTAGCCATGCAGACAGATGTAAGATAACAAAAATAGTTTTGATTTCCATTTATCAGATGACTAAGGATGCTGAACATTTCTTTAAGTGTTTCTCATTCATTTGGGTTTTAGTTACAAAGAATTCTGTTTAAGTCTATATCCATTTTAATGGATTATTTGTTTGCTTGATAACTATTTTTGAAATATATATATATAATATATATTATGTATATAAGGTGTAGTTGCTAAAATCTTTTCTCATTTTGTAGGCTGCTGATTTGTCCCAGATGCCAGTGTCCTTTGCTATTTCCAAGTATTTCAGTATCAAGAGGTCCCATTTATTAAATTGTTTATTTTAGTGCCTATGTTAATGCTGTTCTATTCAGAAACTCTTTTCCTGTGCAAATGAGTTCTAGAGTATTTCCTAAATTCCCTTTTTTTTTTTTTTCAGGTTCAGTGTGTCTGATTTTATGGTCTTTGATTCATTTGGAGTTGAGTTTAATTCTGGAAGTATTTGAATTCTTGTATATGCATCCCTCCAATATGACCAGCACCATTGTTAAAGATACTGTCTTTATTAAAAAATTAGGTGTCTTGTGTATGTGGATTTATGTCTGGATGTTCACTTCCACTCACTTCGCAGCACATCTTAGGATCAGGAATGAGTTACCTTTATTATTCAGGAGTGTTTTAGCTACCCTCTTTTTCTGATTGTTTGTTTTCTGTTTCTATATGAAGCTGAGAGTTATTCTGTCAAGCTCTCTGAAGAATTATTTCAGAATTTTAATGGGGATGGCATGAATCTTTAGATTGCTTTTCATAGGACAAGAGTTTTATTATGCTAATCCTAATGATCCATAAGCATGTGAGATCTTTTCATCTCTGATATTTTCTTTAATGTCTTTCTCCAATGTCTTGAAATTTTCATACAAACATCCAATTTTTTGGTTAGAGTTACCCCCCAAATATTTTGTATTATTTGAGGCTACTATGAAAGGTATTATTTCCCTGATTTTTTCTCAGTTCATCTGTCATTTGTATATAGAAAGGCTACTGATTTTTGTGAGTTAAATTTATATCCAGCTATTTTGCTGAAAGTGTTTATCAGTTGTAGGAGTTTCCTGGTTACTTATATATCCTATACTATCCTCTGAAAGTAAAGATAATTTGACTTTTTCCTTTTCATTCTTTATCTCTTCAATCTCCTTCAGTTGTCTTATTGCTGTAGCTAAGACTTCAAGTATTATATGGAATAGGTGAGGAGAAAGTGGACAACCCTGTTTTGTTCCTGTTTTTAGTGGAATTGCTTTGAGGTTCTCTCCATGTACATGGATGTTGGCTATGAGTTTGCTATAAACTGCCCATGGTTGATGTATTACCATGCACACTCTATCCAGCACTTTTATCATGGAGGAGTATTGGATTTTTTCCCCTAAGAAGCCTTTTCTGTGTCTAATGAAATGAACATGTGGATTTTATCTTTCAGTTTGTTTATATGGTGCATTACATTTATTGATTTGTGTATGCTGAAATATCCTTACACGTCTAGGATGAAACTTCCTTCACATGGTCGATTATATCTTTGATATGTTCTTGGATTCGGTTTTCATGTATGTTATTGAATATTTTTTCAGTAAGGAATATTTTTGCATAAGGGAAATTGGTCTGTAAGTCTCTTGAATCTTTATGTAGTTTGGGTATCAGGATAACTATGGCCTCATAAGATTAATTGGGAAATGTCTCTTCCTATTTTATGGATATTTGGAGGAGTATTGACATTTGAAAGTCTAGTTGAATTCTATGCTAAAACCATCTGGCTCTGTCTTTGTTGTTGTTATTCGGTTGTTTTTTTGTTTTGTTTTGTTTTTGTTCATTGGTTGGTTAGTTTTTCTTTCCTCTTTTCCTTCCTTCCTTCCTTCCTTCCTTCCTTCCTTCCTTCCTCCCTCCCTCCCTCCCTCCCTCCTCCTCCTCCTCCTCCTCCTCCT